>JABUQX010051533.1:35000-38836 GCA_015478945.1 Trachelipus rathkii | reverse complement strand
TTTAGTAGCTACTGTGTTAAATAAATGTTTCAAAAGTGAAAATTTAATATTAACATGAGTATGCCTTTGTTATGTCTCCTTGGTTATTCAATTTATATATGGGTGGGGTTACGAAAGAATTAAAGGTGTAGGTGGCAGGAGATGGTGTTAGAATGATGGAAATGGAAGTGAGTGGAGGGTTCCCTCCTACCTATTATTATGCGGGACTGATTTTTGGTTTTGTAACTGTGGTGACATCTGTGAAAGCATGGTAGAGAGATTTCACAAGGTGTGCAAAAGAAAGGGTTTGAAAGTAAACGTAGATAAGAGTAAGGTTATGGATGTGAGTGAGAACAGTCCTCGGTGTGAAGTTATGTTAGATGGTTAGCAGCTGGAAAAAATGTCTGAGTTTTAATATTAGGGATATATTTTGGATGAAAAGGGAACGGATGATGCAGACTGTAGTAGAAAATTTGCGAATTACAGGAAGGTGGCTGGTGCAATTAAATCGTTGGTGGATGTAAAGGAACTAAGTCTTGAATGCGCTAGTGTCTTACATGAGGGTATGTTGTTACCTGTGTTAATGTATAGTAGTGAGACTATGGTCTGGAATAAGAGGTATAGATCTAAAGTACAATGTGTTCAGATGGACAATCTTAGGGGCGTGTTAGGTGTGAGAAGAATTGATAAAATGAGGAATGAACGTATTGAGAGTTGTGTGGGTGTGAAGAAAGGGATAATGAGAGATGTGGAAAGGATGGATGATAGTCGGTTGGTTAAGCGGATGTATATTGGTGAGTGTATTGGAAATCGACCGGCTGGGAGACCGAAGAAAAAGTGGATAGAGTCAGTAAAAGAATGCCTGGAGGAGAGAAATGTGAGTTTGGCAGAGGCGAGAAGTAAGGTGCATAACAGGAGTGAATGGCAGGGTTTTGTGAGGGGGTATGGTTGTGGCCCACCTGGGCCATAGTGAGGGTCCGTCGCGGTCCCGTGAAGCTCTAGAGTGGATTTTCTGGCTGCAACGAGTTCTCACTAAAAGGTATAAAGGGTGCTAGTCTGGGCTTTCTTTTCGACTTGCGTCATATTCTTCTACTACTTTTCTGTTTCCAGTGCATGTCACGCATTTTACCCCCAGTCTTGGGGAAAGAAGGTATATGAAATATAATATAGGTATATATATATAATAAAATTATATATATATATATATATATATATATATATATATATATATATATATATATATATATATATATATATATATATATATATATATATATATATATATATATATATATATATATATATATATACAGAGATAAACACCGTCACTCAAGGGCAGAAACTAATCAAGGAGGAGGCGTATTCATTTAACGTCCAAGCAGGAAGGAGCCAAGCCCAAGGAGAGAACAGCTCACATTCTCACACCCGACCAGTTGCGAACCCGAGACCCCTCGCCTGGTTTGGCGAGTGCTCTACCAGTGAGCTACCCATGAAAACAGTAATAAACATAAAATACATAAAGAAAATAAAAAATATATACACATATACATATTATTAGCATAACTATCATTATCAATATTAACGTCACTATTATTATCACTGTTATCATTATCACTATCATCATCATTATCACTATGATTTCCATCATCGTTTTCATCACTATCATTAATATCATCATTATTACTATCATTACCATCACTGCCACCATCATTATCATCATCGTTACTATTACACTGGTCGACAACAAATTTTCATCAGAGATATTGTTGTGTTTTCTTTATAGCATTTTTGACGCTGTTTTCAAAGCTGCAATCAGATTTGCAGTAGCACGTAGAGTTTTTATGATGAAGAAATTTTCCTAATTTTACAGATTTTACTATTTCATTTAAAGAAACGTTAGTTTCTCAACGTATAATTTAACTTATCTTGTACAGGTTCGATTATTTAGCAACATATTGTTACTTACTTTTTTTAAGTGATATCACGTGCATTTTCAGATTTATGGTACCATAGGAATTGTCTTTACTCTTTAGTTAATCTTTGTCTTCTGTAGCAGAAAGTTGTGCTGTGCTTTTATTATTTTGAATTTTCTCGGATCAAACAGCATGCCTCAATGTAAAAATAACCTAAACAAATTTTGCTTTGTCTGTGGCTGTTTCACAGCAACAAATAAATACAGCAACGAACAATTAAAATACCAGACCTTAAGAAAATATACACATGTATTTGGTTGTCCTTAGTTGACCCTGACACATGATCGCTGCCAGAAAAAGGTAACCCCCAGGCCACGACACCGTAAGCATCTGATTTATACGTCGCAGTGTACATTGGCCAGGAGCCACATACCGCAACACATCTGCAGATACTGTGAGGTACACGCACCAGGCACTGACAACAAGCGTGGCCGACGCCTGCGGAACATAATTGCCGGCCCCGAGGCCAAACCATAGGTCCCACCGCGACATCACGGAACACGAAGGGCGCGACGGGCATTTGCCCCGAGAACACATTCATTGAACGGTCGACGATTGGCAAAAGGTGCCCTTTACGGACGAGTCGAGAGTGTTCTGTACGTGCCCCAGACAGGCATGCCGATTTGATACCGACTTGATCGACGAGAGGTTCGCGCACACGGCGCCGCTGAAGGTGGGTCTGTTGCGGTCTCGGAGCACCCTTATCAGCATGGGAGTTGCACATCTTCGATGGAGCACCCGCAGTCGCAAGGCATATCACAGACACCGAACCACATGTCGCCATATACCCGCATTATCGGTGACTCTTTCTTCATCCTACGCATGACAATGCAAACCACATAAAGCCTGTGTGAACGATCACCTTAGACGGTTCAAATTGCGTTGGAGTTGCCAGCATATAGTCCGGACCTCAACCCAATCGAACATTTGTGGGATATCCCGAAACGTCGGATCGATAGCTGCAACCCTCCACGGACCCTCCCAGACCTACGACAGGCACTGCAAGACGTATGGGATCAAATCATTGTCCAGGACATCTTCGCCCACACACCAGAGCATGTTGCACGGGTGTCAGGCAGGCCTATCCAGCCGAGGTCACTGTGACAGTGATGAGAGAGGACCCCACACCATTGTAGCGTCTGGTGTTTGCAGCAGCCTGAACCTCCAACCCTACTGCAAAACTTTGGCCGTATCTGGTCTCACACTACGAATTCCATGGTTCCTAAGATAATCAAATGCCATGTTGATGTCAATATCCAACAAAGAGTCTTCAATGTTCTTCAGCCTTTTCACTCGCCTTCGCCACGATAGCCTGCAGTGTAAGCTGGATTTTGATGAGTGATAGAGAGGGAGAGATATGAGGAGAGTGAGAGGAAGATAGAGAGGAGGTGATAGATGATATATGAGAGGAGAGTAGTAGATATATATATATATATATATATATAAAGATATATATTTGCTGACTTACTAAAAGAGTGCTTTTTTAAATTTACATGTATTTATCTTCTTAAAACAAATTAGATATTATTTTATCATAGATTTTAAAACTTCATGGTCATTGTGTAATTTAGGTCACAACAGAGAGTAGAAAGAAAGAGAGAATACTAAGAAAAAGGTCTGTCATAATAATTATCAAGCTAAGAAAAAGGCATACATTTTTACAACATTTTATTTCTAATTTATTATTAGCTGAATTTCCAAAATTTTATTATATTGGTAAAATCATTTTCCTTTGTATTACCTCTCTGTCTATGTAGTAGGGCCCTTCATTTCTGACCCTCCAGAATTCCTTTTTTCCTTCCTTTAGCTTCCTGTTGCTAATTCTAATTTTCTCTTGATTCATTTATTTTATAATCCACCTCCCTAAAAGTCACCACCCTGTAA
>JABUQX010051533.1:12500-32500 GCA_015478945.1 Trachelipus rathkii | reverse complement strand
ACATAAGCTGGAGGACAGGCCAAGTATTTCCTTGCAAGTTTACTCAAGAGTGGGTAAACATTTTGCTTAACTTTCCACCAACTGATTGGATTATCATTTGAATCCAATCGTTTTTCTTGGTGGTAGTTTTCAATCATTTACACTACATCTTTTGGTAATGCGTGTGTTTCTTCATCACTACTGGGCAGAAATTCTTCCAGTGAATCTGTTATTGATTTACTTGTAGAAGGTGTTGGTTCTGTAGATTTCGTTTTTTTTCTTTTAATGGGTGGCGAATTAATAGACTGTTCGGATTGAAGTTTTTCAACTGCAACACAAAGTAAGGATTTAACTTGGTCTTCTAATGATTGTTACAAAAAAAACTTGCCTTTATAACGGGGATCTAAGTAAGTTGCAATCGTGTGAAGACTCATATCCCCACTGTAGAACCAAAGCGTTTTTCAAGCTCTAGTTTAATTACATCTTTTCATTCTTTTTTTAAACCAGTCACCATTTTCTTTGTTATATTTGAAGATGATTCAAAAATGTTTTGTAACAGGTGTTTTTATCGGTATTATATCGGCGACAGAAGCCGTAGAGGCGCTACGATTTCTTTTGTAGTTTTCAAAAGATTTAATAGCTTAAAATGCACTGCAGATATGATGTCATTTTCTCCACATTAATAAGAATGTTAACTTTTGGAATACGAACTGGCATACAAAGCAAGAGTGTTCTTTGAGCAATACTTCTTTTCCATCATATGAAGTGTACTATTCCAGTTGGTTGGAATGTCTTTGATAACATTAAGATATGGAATATCAAGACGTGTTTGAATTGCTTCCTCAACTCATTTTCATTTTCTTTTCTTTTTCAGATTCATCTTAAGTGATATTTTTATTATAAAATTTATCAAATCTCTGATAATAAACATCTCGTCAACGATCCAGAGGCAAAAGTGATGTGACCCTTTAATAATGTGAGATGTTCCGCGAGGATGCGGATGCGGATGTTACCTGCATCACTAATACAGCATGAGCATATATATATATATATATATAGTTATAGCATAGTTATATATATATATATATATATATATATATATATATATATATATGAAGAGATATATATATATATATATATATATATACATATATATATATATATATATATATATAGGTATATATATATGTTATATATATATATATATATATATATATATATATATATATATATATATAGCGTTTCTGGTCTATATATGAGTATGTTATATGGTTGAAATATAGTTATATTTATATATATATATGAGAGTATATATATATATATATATATAAAAGTTTTGTGGGGTATCACTCACTACCTCGGAGCAACATGTTGATGCAAAGGATGCTAGAGTGCAGCGTGACAATGCAGACCTTCATAAGTTTATTGAGTGGTTTCAATCCCATGATCCTTTCCCTGTTACTAATTTTGTTATGTCCATCAGCACAGGAATCGTTGGAGATGACTCAATCAACTGCCACAGAGCATTTGAAATTGGCAATTCCTCAATGCTCGCCCTGGTTGGTCAAACCTTTGACAACATCAAGTTTGTCCGAAAAAAAAGAGTAATGAGTATACAAAGATTCAAATCTAAGGTGACCATTGATGGGGATGATGTACCAATGTACCCTGAAACCATATTCCACCGGATAGCACTCCTCAAGAAATCCGATGAACAGCTTAAAGAATTCTTCCATTATGAGCTGGCACTCTATCCCCTCTCTCTGTTCGATGCAGTTGGAATGAGGAAGACTCCCAAGTCAGTGCTATATGACTTGTTCACACCACTGAATGAGGTATACCTGGAAGGAGCAGCTTTTGTCATCGATGATGGATTTTTCTCCACCGGGTTGTGTGTAAGAATGGTGAAACATTCCAATTAATCCTAACCAAATACGTTGACTACCTAAGAAGACACTACAACCAAAGTGCGACAAGTGTAGTATTTGATGGCTACCCAGAAGACCTGCCCACAAAAAAACATCAAATCGGCTGAGCTGCTCCGCCGAAGCAAAAGACACACGACTCCTGAGGTCATCTTTACTGAGTTAATGGTGGTGACCATGACTCAGGAGCAATTCCTTTCCTACGAAAGAAATAAAGCGCGTCTCATTAGCTTCCTTACCGAGAGGGGTTTTGAAGGTAGCTGCTTCTCAGTGCAAGCTAACTTCAAGACTGTGGTCACCCTCTGATTGCTGTCGCCACATCTTGAGGTAACATAGGAGTAAGTGAGAAGCTGTGAAGGTGAGGATACTGGACCCTCATCATAAGCTCAGCACTGCCCAGCCAACAAATATCAAGCAAACATGATATTTCAAAACCTGCTGGAAGAGGTACAACCCCATCAAAAGTATTTGGTCCCAACAGCTTCAAACTGGCAGACAACATCAGAAGGCTACTTATATTTCTCCACGCCATAAGTGGATGTGACACAACTTCAGCACTCTTCAACCAGGGCAAGAAGAAGGTGGTCAAGCTGTTGGTAGAAAATAAATGTTTTCTAGAAGAAATCAAACCTTTCTTCGAGCATGACAATGAAGCTGAAGCTATTACCGAAGCTGGCCTACGATTTTTAACAACCCTCTACGGAGGTGGGGCAGGAGATATTTTAGATAAATTGCGATTCGACCTGTTTTTCAAAACCCTCGTGAAATCCAAATTCAACCTGGCATCCCTACCACCAACATCCGTAGCAGCCCGCCAACATTGCTTGAGAACTTACCTACAAGTACAAATGTGGTTAGGACACCAGATGGATCCGCTCCTCTGGGGATGGCAGGCTTCAAAGTTTGGTCTTCAACCCGTTCCTACTTCCACGGATCCAGCTCCACAGTCTCTTCTCTCCACAATTTTCTGCAAATGCTACAAGGGGTGTGCAGGTGGTTGTGGGTGTCGGAAGGCTGGGATTAAGTGCTCATTGATATGTGTCATCTGCAAGGGGAACTCATGCACTAACATATATGGGGCGACAAAATTTACAGACTTTGAGAAGCCGAGTGGTGGGGCGACGGACTCCGAATCGGAAATTACAGCCTTTGAGGAGCCGACAGCCAAACGTCGACGTCTGTGAAATTTGTGTATCTATCTGTTTATTCACCTTTTCATCTTCATACCTTTAAGTACAATATTATGAAATATATTCATCACTAATAATAATAATAATAAATTGATTTCAAGAATTGTGTTTCTTATCCTTTAAGGTTGAGCTGTACGGAAACTGGTGGTCCAAATAATTCACTTTTGGTTTCATCGAAAGCATAATTTATTCCTCTATAACTTTTGTAGCACAAATTTATTGATAGATGGGTTAGTTTAGATGATATTACCAAAATCCATAAGTTAAAACGAAAGTTTTTCATAAATATGCAAAATTTTTCCGACTTTGATGAGCACTAGTATGGGAACGGGTGGTTCAAAAAATATGCGCATGGTCTCATTCAATGTAGAATGACATGGTCCTATTAAAAGTTGTAGGGCATGGTTTCGATATGCTCAGTCCTTTACGAGATGGGACCGTAAAACCGCAAAAATACCCTTTTTGGGGGTACATTTTTACCCCCCACCACTTAAACACAACTCCGCCAGGGGGGAAAACCCAGGATAGTCATATTGGGCAACAGACGAAGCCATTAAAACATAAAAACCTTTTGTAGCAATTATTTCCGATTCGTCAACTTTTTTGGTTTTACACTACTGGCCTATTTCTATGTCTTTTAAAAAAAATTAAAGTATTTTTTTCCAGCAAAATGACATGATTTGTCAAGTAACGACGTATGGTAGTTTAAGATATGATTAAACATCAACATATTCAAACAATTACATACTAGGGGATTACTATTTCTATAAGAAACTTTACATATTTTTTAGTCAATGCATTATGAAAACATACTTCAAACTATTTCTATATTTTTCTATTATTCAATCCATTACTCCAAAAGTTTGCTCCGTAAAAAGCATGATCTTACTACTTACAACGATACATCTTCATTTATCGAAGCATATCTTCTCAATAAAACTTTAAACATTCCCAAGAATTTGTCTCTAGATTCATGTATAACCCTTCTCTAAATGTTCATATATAATAAAACCGATATACTTATTATCATTCAAATATTTAAAAACACCATGATATATTTTTAATTTAACTAAATCTTCCTTAATTTTCTTAGTTATTTTGCAAAAATTAATAATTCCATTATTATTGAAACTAACTTAGACACAGATCCGAGGTAGTTTTTTGGTCAATGTCAAATAGTTTTTGAAGATAGAAACAAATATATTAAAACTTACATAAAATATGTGTTTTATTTTAATTTTGTCATTTCTTATTGAAGGTTAAATCACTTAAATAATTAAATATGTCAAAAAAAAAAAAAAATATAATAATAAAAAAAACATAAATAAAAAAATAAAAATATCAAAAATTTTATTAAAAAAAATTAAGTAATGGTTGTTTAAAATTCGAAGGAAAAATCTAAGTTAATTTTATTATTTTGATTTTCGTGCATATCCTTGCTATTTACGCCATAAGAATTTCGTTTTTGATGTTCTCAGTACACCTTAGGGTGCCCGTCAGGTAGAGTGGAGAGGAAAAATCAATTAGGAGGGTAGACCCACGCAATAACAAAGGCAATGGCAAAGGGATAGTGAAGGAGTCAGAATAACCTCGTGGATATGACGTAGTTTTGAAGACCGCATTAACGGTTTAACCCCCACTGTTCGTTTTTTTTTTTTTATCTTTTTTTTATTTCTTTCTTTTTTTTCTTTTTTTAACAGATTAACGGCGCTTGTTGTTTAAGTAATATGTTATTTAATAAAAATATATAGATAGGTTAAGCAATCATTCTTAGGTGAAAGACTTAAATGATGTTTTTTAAAAATTATAAGAAAAAAAATCAATATATTGAAATAAAAATAAAAAACAAAAAAAAACTTGTTGTACATTTTTCAGAGTGAGAGAGTAAAAAGACTAGGCTTTGAACTCAGAAAGAGCTTTTATAGCAAACAAAACATTAACATTCAAGAGGTAGCAATTCGTTGAAAGCATGATAAATGGAAGTTATCAAAAGCATTTCACTAGTATATTAAATTAGCCTAGTTTGATATGATTTTTCTTTAAATAGCGACTTTGCATTAATAAATCTAATAATTTAGTATATTAAAAAGATTATGTTCTACTAAGATAGTTGAAAAAAGTTACGATAATATTGGTATTTCTGGCCTTTTTAATTGTTATAGATGCCATTATTTTATTTTTATGCATTGATTATAGATCTAAGATTGCAATTGAAATTGGATCGAAATGGCCAGATAGAAAATAGATCCTACTATTTGGTCTATTGATTTGGTTAATAAACTTGATCTATTAAAGTGGATAATTGGTCGTAATATGGCTCATTATTTGCTGAATCGAATCTGTTTATGTTTTATGTTAACTTTACGACCAAAACATCTTGGTTTAAATTTGTGATTGATATTAGAAGTGCGATTTATAAAAAATCTGTAACAATGTTACCATTTTGTGAGGAAATTGTCCTCATCCTCTTTTCTGGGAAGTGACTTCTTTAGAAAACTAATCATCATAACTTAAGCCCAATAAGTTCGACTGAAATGCCTATCACAGATTTTAGGAAAACGATTTCACATACTCGGAATGATCGGTTTGCGATCACATGCAGTAGACTTGTGTTACAGGATTTTTGAAGCTTACGCTAATTGGAAGGATACATTTAATCTTACAGTCATTATTCCAAATATTCGTACTTGTATATTTATTCATCACTTTACTAAAAGTACTCTGTAGCATTTATTAATAATATTATGCTTAGTGTTGCTATAATATAATAAAAAAATATGTTAATAATATTATAAAACGTATCGATTAGTTACTTGTAAATAAAGAAGCTGAAACTGATGTTTAATTACTTTTAAACCCAGCTGAAAAAGTTATCGAACTTGAAATTACAAAAATTTGGTCTGTTTTTCCTGCTAAAAGAGTTTATAAAAATTATGAACTATTTATTACAAAAAATTGGTCTGATTTTTTCCTGCAAGTTATTTGAGAATATCGATTTTAGTATGGGGTATGTTTGGTTCGCCCAATTTGGAGAGAGTGCACGAGACTACTTTTTTCGAGCTGGGATTGTTGGTTACCGTTTTTTTTTACTAATAAATTAAATGTTAAAATACATTAGATTAAATATTCTTCAAATGACTTTAGAATTTATTTATTTTATTAATTAAAATTTCTAATCGGTAATGATTAGTAAATGTCAAACTGACTAAATTATTTAAATAATTACCTACATGAAAAATTTATTTCTTTAATTATGTATTCATGTTAGATCATTCTACCACCAGTCTAAAAAAAAAAAAAACGCTACATTGATACAAAATTTGCTAAAATTTGCCCAAAAAAAAAAAAAAAATTTGCAAATTTCTAAAAAAATTTGTTTCTTGCAATTCGCTAAAAAATTTAAAATTCTAAATGAATGTATATATACGAACGTATTTATCTATTTAATGTTTCTCAGTATATCTATTTATGATTCTTAGCACTTTATGTATCTTAAAATTTTTTGATAATTGTTAATTTTTCAAACTAAAAACGAAAACCAACTTCAAGAGAAATTGGAATCGGCGAAGTTCAATGCTTCAAGGAACAATGATAATGCGGAGGGAACGGTTTGAGAGCAGATGGATGGAAGAGATTTATTCGATTCTGGGGATGAATTGCCATGAACTCAGAAACGGAATGCCAAGGAAGGAAAAAATATTTCAATCAACATGACTCCTATAATTGGCGGCTAGTAACGAAGAAAGCTAAAATTAGCAGATCGCAGCTACCTTTTGTTGGTGCGCTAGGTGTGGTTTGGAGCGGAGTGTAAGTTTCCTATGCAGTGTACGTACATCTGCAGTCGAGAGAGGTCGGGATAACAACAGATATTTGTGCTCTATTTGTTAGTACCACTACAACTGTTACTCAAGTCACCCCCATTTTAAATTATCATACCATTTATCGGTGCACAATTTCATATTTAATACACCTATAAATCAAAATACTTTAGTTGCTGCTTCAGTGCCGTATATGTCAATCATTTCAGGTAAAACCCAGAAATAATCTGTATGTTTGTGATCAGACTTGCACTCTGGATGAGCTATTTGATAATATTTGAAAATTTTTGCATAACAATATGGTTTGAACGGAATATTGAGTTATGGCCCTTGAAAATAACTTAAGGCAGTTCTTACTTTTATAAGATGATGTGTCTCTACTTCAGATTATGACAAGTATTAAAAATCCAATTATTAGCTATAATAAAACCACTCAAGAGTTAGGAATGTATTCATCGTACATTTTCATCATGTAAATTGGGCGTGCAGATTTCTGATTATATTAGCCAAAGTCGATTTTTTTACAAGGCTTATCCGCTTATCGTCAGGAGACCTCGATGGAACTCTGATGAGAAAATAAAAAAACATCCTCCTGAGAACCAAAAGTGGTCGAAGTAAGTATGTGGAAATAATCATGTTTATTGAAATGTCGTACCAGTGCTTGCAAACTTTTGTGATTGTCCTAGACGTTGTTGAGACACTGTGTTCCCGAAGCAGTCCCACTTATTTTCTTATTCTATGCTGAAATGATAAGTTGAAATGCGAGTAGTCAATAGTGTAGTGCCCAGAGCTATACTTTACAGCAGCAGAAATGTATCAAGAAAAGTGAACAAAAAAATTTCAAGAACTTTCCGTTGTTTAGCGTATCTGAAAAGTGTTTCAAGAAGCTTGGTTTGTGTTACAGATGGGATCGATACTCATTGATCTCAAAATGTGAGAAAAAACCAACTTTAACTAGAAAAGAGGTTGAAAAAGAACCGGTCTTCATATTGCGACAAAAATGGGACATTGCCAAGTTTGCTGGTTTGCCAATCCAAAATTAGAACCAGAGGGAAGAGAAAGAATGAGATACGAAAGGTACTAAAGACACAATAATGTCGGAAACAATTAACACCTAAGGTGTACGTGAGGTACCTGTAGGTGTAAAAACCGAATAGAGTACTTGTGATGAAATCGATAATGAAATCCTCGCTACTGGAGTAAACAAAGGAAACTTCCTACTGTTGTGATTTGAAGAGCAACAGATATAATGAATTCTTTTAAAAGTATCCCGCATTGAAAAAGAAGCTTGTGTTGCGGAAAGTGACTCAGCATTAAAACATGAATTGTGCGGAATGGCCAGTTACAGTTCTTCAGAACTCATTTAATCATTTAGACTTGAGCTCAGTACATAAAGAGGACCAGAAAATAATTGCTGCAGAGGTTAAGGAATGCCTCTCAGGGATAGAACGCCAACTCCCATTTGAATTAAAAAAGTTTCAAGGGATTTTAATATGAATATTTTTGGAATAAAATTACTGTATTTTCAGGATGCTGCTGCATTGAAGTCCTGTCGTATCTTTTGAGTTATGATACTAGCTACTTAAACGCCCTCACACATATGTCGCATATCGAAGAGACAATGTGTAACTTTGTAGACCACACATTTTTCATCCCGACTTAAGGAAAATTGTAAGTGATGTAAGGACAACCTGTCCTATCTGCCAGTTAAATTAAAAAGTCGTAAACCACATCCCCCTATTATTAAGATCCAAACTCATCAACCATATGAGTTAGTTGCTCTTGATTTGCTCCAGCTACCCTTACCAAAATCTTGTAATTCATATTTGTTAACTGTAATAAATCAGAACTTCTTCCGCGATATCACAGTTAAGAAGACAAAAATCAGAAACTATAGCTCTTGCTTTGAAAAGACTTTTACCTATTAAAAATCCCTAATGCTGTTCTGACTGACCGGGGATTAGAATTTACGGGAGTTACGAGTAACATCAGCAATACAATTAGTGAACCATCTTTTGACGAGCAGTTAACAGCCTGGAAATGGGATTCTAGTGAACGTGCGAATAAGTATTTTCAATTTCGTTGAGAGCAGTTGTGACCCTAAAAGTTGGAATGGCATCTTCCGAAAGTAATTTCCAATTACCATTAACATATCATTTGAATTAACATGGTCCCCTGCTGTATATTGTGAATACTAAGAGATGTGAGATGATAGAATTTTGATACCGCAGACAAGATTGTCAATTTTGGGTCGGGACACGAAAAGTCGACCATGTTATGTGGGAACTAGTCACAGCAAATATATAGGATCATTGTAGAGTTGGCTCACAAATTAGATTGCAACTGCGGGTCAATGAGTAATGAAAGTTATTTTATAAATAACTTAACTACGAAATAAATCTTGTAATGGATGGAAAGTAACAAGGGCATTATCACTCCTTACGCGGGAAAACGACCCGGAATTTTGACAAAACTTCCGATTATTCAAATATTCTTCTGATTTTATACGAAATTTTTCGAAAAGACAGCACAGTAAGTTCCCTCAGTTATGGAGACCCGAGAGGAATTGGGGAAATGAAAAAGAACCCGTTATTATGAACTTGTCTTATGCTCCAAGATTAGATTGTTACCCAGACGTAAGTCAAATAGCTCTAAGTTTACAGAAATCCAGAACATTTTCCACATCCGTCTGTCAGATTCGCTTAAAGAGTATCTCAAATACAGTCAAAATATTTTTCTAGTGAAAACAATACGAAGCCTTACTGTTAACTATGGACTATAAAGAATGAAACTATTCGAGGAAATAACAAGGGAAGATAAAACTGAAATATACACAGATCAGTAATATGAACAAAAAACATTAGTTTCTTTTTTAGAAACCACTAGATTTTACCAATTGTAGTAGGCATATGCTAGATTTAACTTGAATTTCAAATAATATTTTGCAATTACGAGCTGAAGAGAAACCTCTGCCGTTGCAGGATTTCTGCATCTTTGTAACGAACTGTCAGTTAGCAAAATCTTTTTAACTATGACATCTTTGAAAAATACAGACACTGAAATTGCAACTTTGTCGGGAAACCTTATAAATATTCCACTTCTCCCTGAACAACGAAGGTAAGAGCAGACGCACAGATATGTAAGCAATTTTCATCTGTCGACACTTCCATCCAGGCATGAAATTAACAGAAATAAGGCTAAGATCTAGGATTATTGTAAATGATTCCTGCAGTGTAAGATAAACAGGTCTGTTTTTATGTACATTTTATAGATACATTATTATTTCTCGAAATTTTTAATATTTTTTCTTAAAGGGGGGGGAAGTGTGTACCAGTTTGAAATATCATTGTTATAAAAATAAAGATTTTATAACAAAGTTATTTCATATAAAAAGTTATTTCATATCGAGAATTGTATGAAACAGTACGATAGTTATGTATTCTGGCTTATTTATTTGGATCTTAGGTGAAGATCTTTGTAATATATATTTTTGAATTTTGTGTTAACTTATTTAAATCTTTAAGAAATTGGTCTATTAATTTGGTCTATTGATTTGGTCTATTAAATTGAATCTATTGAGAAATTGGATAAATGGTCGTTGAAGGGTCAATATTATTTTTGATGGATACGATTGTTTGTTTTTAAACTTGTTTGGACACATTTGGTTGGCTAGTTTGTTGGTTGTGTATCTCTAAGCTGCCGGATTATAAATCTTAAATGTTCCATTTTGTGAGGAAATTGTCATCTTGTTTCAAGTGACTTTCTTTAGAAAAACTAATCATTAATAAAAATAAGTTCGACTGGAATGGCTATCAAGATTTTAGAAAAGACGATTCACATACTGATGGGTTTGACGATCGATGCATAGATGTGTTAACAGGATTTTTGAAGCTTACGCTAAATTGAGGAGGATACCATTTATAAAATTTAAGTATTCAAATATATGGTATGAATTACTATTCTATTCATTTAATTTACTTAGTAGTATTTACATTATTTAAAATATTTATGCTAAGATGCATACTGAATAACAATAATATAATAATTATTAATAACATGTTTTTTACGTTACTTGTTAAAATAAAAGAAGTGAATTATGTATTACTTTTAAACCCAGTGAAGAGTTACTGAACTTGAAATTACAAATGGTCTGTTTTTCATGCTTACAAAGGGTTATCAAATTATCGAGACTGAAATACAAAAAGGTCGTTTTTCTTGCAATTATAAACTATCGATTTTAGTAATTGTGGTGTTTTTGGATTCGCCCACATATATATATACGATAAATATATATATATTATATATATTATTTATATATATATATATATATTATATTTATTATATATACTTTTATATATTTAATTATATATATATTTATACTATATAGCTTATTATATATAATTTATTATATTATATTATATATATATAATATTTTATGATATAGTATTAATAATATATATTAATAATAATAAATATTTATCTAATATATTTACTATTAATTATATATATATATATATTATATTAGGGTGAATAGAGTTGATGTAGTCTATAAACCTAAAGAACTTTTTTATTTACAATATGCATCATCATTGAGGAAGTGTGCTGTTTTAACAGTAAATGGATTGATTTATTTAAATACTTAAGTCAGTTGAAGTTGCAAAAGATATTTGTCATTGTTCTTATTAAAATTAATATCAGCTAAATTGTTCAGGCCATATAATTAACAGACCTTTATGACAAAAAAAGACTTAGGTATTTAAATGTTAATGGTTAAACAAGACATACTTTGAAGGGAACTCTAAAAAATTATCATAATTAATTATTAAGTTACAAGTGATTCATTAAAGGAACAATTCCATGGTGCTTAAAACACAATTTTATAAGCAAACTCAAGTGTATGCTTTTAATATTCATATAACCTAGATATTTAGCATTCAAATATTCACCCTCAAATAAAGGTTGTAATGGTTGGAACAGTAATAGTCCAATTAACTTAAGGGATTACTATTTTCAGTTCATTAAAGATCAAATAATAAGTAGTTTCCATGCTCTGAATAGAAACAAATTGTCCGGTAATCGGCTTTGATTCGAAAGTAATAATCTGCCCAAGTGGCGCTTCTCCTTCGTAAAACATTAGCAATATATTTGAAGTGAAATTCCCGTTTGTACTGCTTGTGTTACCAACACGGACCTCAATATTTCTGAAACATGATGGATATGTAAATCTATTTTTATCAGCACTTCTTGTTTGTACAACTACTTTTTTCACATTTTTAGCTTCTCCAAGATCTGCCTGTACCCATTGTTTATACGATTTGGTTGAAGAATAAGAGTTCGTATCGACACGCCCACAACCAAATCCAATATCAATATCCTTAATTGGTGTATAGGCTGCATGATTTTCTGAAGCTGTGAAGGTTACTTCATTGGCGATATCTTTAGCATCTGACCAGGTGGAAAGACAAGTATGTTTTGAAAGCTGAGATGAACCCTTAGAAGTGCTAGAATAATATGATGCCACATTTGCTTCATATAATCTGCATGTTCTCCCTAATAATAATAATAATAATAATAATAATAATAATAATAATAATAATAATAATAATAATAATAATAATAATAATAATAATAATAATAATAATAATAATAATAATAACTAATAATAATAATTAATAATAATAATATTTGATAATAATAATAATTAATAAATAATAACAATAATAATAATAAAAATAATAATAAATAATAATAATAATAATAATAATAATAATAATAATAATAAAATAATAATAATAGAAAAAGAAAAAGAAAAAGAAAAAGAAAAGGAAAAGAAAAAGGAAAAGAAAAAAAAAGGAAAAGAAAAAGAAAAAGAAAAAGAGAAAGAGAAAGAGAAAGAGAAAGAGAAAGAGAAAGAAAAAGAAAAAGAAAAAGAAAAAGAAAAAGAAAAAGAAAAAGAAAAAGAAAAAGAAAAATGATGATATTAATAATAATAATAATAATAATAATAATAATAATAATAATAATAATAATAATAATAATAATAATAATAATAATAATAATAATAATAATAATAATAATAATAATAATAATAATAATAATAATAAATTATAAAATAATAAAATAATAATAATAATAAAATAATAATAATAATAATAATAATAATAATAATAATAATAATAATAATAATAAAAGTAATAATGATGATGATAACAATAATGATAATGATGATGATGAATGATAATAATGATAATGATGATGATGATAACGATAATGATGATAGTAGTAGGGGAAGCATATTGGACCCCGGAAAACCCACCCAGCGAATTTCGGCGCTCGAGGTCTACTGGCGATAGTAGTAGGGGAAGGCTTCCGGACTATATTGACCTTGACCACCTACCTGCCCTATACCGACCTTGACCACCTACCTGACCTATACCGATCTTGACCTTGACCATCCTGGACCTCTTTGGGCCTTGACCTTGACTGACCTTGACTGACATTGATCTTGACTGACCTTGACCTTTTTGACCTTGACCTTTTTTGACCTTGACCTTTTTGACCTTGACCTTTTTTGGCAACCCTAATTTTTTGGCAACCCTAATTTTTTGGCAACCCTAATTTTTTGGCAGCCCTAATTTTTGGCAACCCTAATTTTTTGGCCACCCTAATTTTTTCGGCAACCCTAATTTTTGGCCAACACCTTTCGAAGAAGGGTTGCGCCAAACGGTTAGCGTAAGCAACCGTTTTTACACGTACGTATTGCCCCTTATTTTACGCCCCCCTAATTTTTTCGACCATGGGTCAATTTTTGCCCACGGTATTTTTTTGAGAACCCAAATTTTTTGAGAACCCAAATTTTTTGAGAACCCAAATTTTTGAGAACCCAAATTTTTTGAGAACCCTAATTTTTTGGCAACCCTAATTTTTTTGGCAACCCTAATTTTTTCGGCAACCCTAATTTTTGGCAACCCTTCGAAGAAGGGTTGCGCCAAACGGTTGCGTAAGCAACCGTTGTACGTATTGCCCCCCTATTTTACGCCCCCTAATTTTTCGACCATGGGTCATTTTTTGCCCACGGTAATTTTTGGGCACCCTTTATGGGCTTAGCCCGTTTTTGATGTCTTTACCTTGTTTGACCATGATATTTCGGCCTTAACCTTGCCAGATACCATGGGTCATTTTTTGCCCACGCCAATTTTTTGCCCACTCGTGGCCCACCCGTCACATATTTCGTTCCTAACTTGTACGCATGTATGGACCTACCCTAACTTGAACACCTACACACGTGCGCGTGCGCACACACACACACACACACACACACACACACACACACACACAACACACTTACACTTATACAGACATTCACTATGACACTTATACACACATTCACTATGACACTTACATTTACCCATAGACACTTACATTTACACTTATACTCACGTACAAACACACTGCCAACCCTTTGGTCGTCCATGGGTCAATTTTGACCCACGGTAATTTTTTGTCCTTCCTTTAGGGACTTAGCCCTTTTTTGATGTCTTAACCTTGTTTGACCATGATTCGCCCTTGACCCTGCCATATCCATGGGTCAATTTTGACCCCCGGTAATTGATGGCCTTGATGGTTCCCAATCACCGTAAGAAGTACCTAGGGATGTTCATTAGTGTTCTATGGAGTATTCTATGAGTGCCAGGTGAGTGCCAGGTGAGTGCCAAGTGAGTGCCAATGAGTGCCAAGTGAGTGCCAATGAGTGCCAAGTGAGTGCCACATAGTGCCAAGTGAGTGCCACATAGTGCCAACTGAGTGCCACTTTTTTCAAGCCTTTTCTAGCCTCCCCTGAGCCCCGAATAGCCCTAATAGGGGTGTCTACCCCTAGGTTATAAGGTATGAGGATTCGATTGGTGTATATTACAACCTGCTAGGATGCTTCCTACTATGAGTTAGTCTTTTTATAACTTATAGACTATATATATATATATATATATATATATATATATATATTATATATATATATATATATATATATATATATATATTACTCCACACACACACACACACATACACTATGACACATTTATATACACACATTCACTATGACACTTATTGCACCACCTATACACTATAAGCGTCTTACACTCTCCATAGGACACACTTACATTAAACCATATACACTTACACTCACACCCACACACAGATACACTTACGTTTACACTCCCACACTCGATATTTTGATGCCTCAACATTAATGCCTCAGCATTGATGTCTCAGCATTAATGCCTCACCACTGATGCCTCAACTTTGAAGGTTCATCTTTGATGACTCATCTTTGATGACGTCATCTTTGATACCATCTATATTGATGATTCATCTTTGATACCATCTATATTGATGAAATCATCTCTACCCCACATCATAGAACAGAGCTAATATTGATGTCTTCCCCTAGTTCATAAGCTAACCACCAGGGCGCCGCATGCGCCCTCCGCGCGAAGGCTGACAACCCCGCACCCGCAGGTGCGACCCGCCGCGTCCCAGCCCGCCGCGTTCCCGCCCGCCGCGTGCGCCCGCAGGCGCAATATTTCCGCGTTCCCGCCCGCCGCGTGCGCCCGCAGGCGCAATATACCTGCGGGAATATATATATATATATATATATATATATATACTATAAGTCATTCATTTTTATTTCATACTTAAACATTTCAAAGAATTTCTTTTCAAATATACTATAAGTCATACATTTTTATTTCATACTTAAACATTTTTTATTAAAAACATTTTCGCGAACCTAAAACTGTAACTCATTACAGACCTATTATTTAACACATATATTTATTAACATTATTTTTACTTAATACTTTTTACTTAATACTTTTTAATTTATAAATTTTTAAAAATTGTATGTAAGAAGAAAAAATCCAGAGTGTCTGATATATAATTATTTTATTTTACTACAATTGTACGAAATTTTACTAAAAACATTAACATTACATACCTTAAAGCAGTAAATCAGTAAAACAATCAGAGGTGTTACCTAACACCAAGGGGGGATTAGTATGCTTTTGTTTATTGTTTTACTGCTTTAACTCATGTTTTTTTACTGCTTTAACTCAATGTTTTACTGCTTTAACTTCATATGTTTTACTGCTTTAACTCACATATTTATTAAAATTACATACCTTAAAGCAGTAAATCAGTAAAACAATAGAGGTGTTACCTAACACCTAGGGGGGGATTAGTATGCTTTTGTTTTACTGCTTTACTGCTTTAACTTTCTGCTTTACTGCTTTAACTTTCTGCTTTACTGCTTTAACTTTCAGCTTTACTGTTTTAACTGTGTGTGTGTGTGTGTGTGTGTGTGTGTGTATAAGTGTAAATGTAAGTGTCTATGCGTAAATGTAAGTGTCATAGTGAATGTATGTGTGTAAGTCAATCTGTGTGTGAGTGTAAGTGTAAACTGTAAGTGTCTATTTGGCTAAAATGTAATTTTACAGTGTCATAGTGAATGTTGTGTATAGGTATTCTGTGAGAAATGTGTGTATAAGTGTAAGTGTGTGACCGCGTATGTATAAGTGTAAATGTAAGTGTCTATGGGTAAATGTAAGTGTCATAGTGAATGTGTGTATAAGTGTAAGTGTGTGTGTGTGTGTGTTCTAAATAATAATAACAATAGGCATGAAGTAAATAACACTAAGTATAATAAAAATAAAAAATAAAATAATAAAAATAATAAAAATAAATAAAATAAAGATAAAATAATAATAAAAATAAAAATAATAAAATAAAAATAATAATAAAAATAATAAAAATAAATAAAAATAATAATAAAATAAATAAAAAGTATTAAAACAAAATAAAAAAAGATAAAAATAATAATAAAAATAAAAATAATAAAAAAAAATATTATTTTATTATAAATAATCAAAAATAATAAAATAAATAAAAAGTATTTATTAAAACCAAAATAAAAAACACATATGTAATAAGTATATGATTAAAGCAGTAAACAGAAAGTCTAAAACAGAGTAAAGCTTGAAAGTTTTATACAGCAGTAAAGCAGAAAGTTTAAAGCAGTAAAGCCAGAAAGTTTAAAGCAGTTAAAGCAGAAAACAAAGCATACAATCCCCAAACCTAGGTGTTTAGGTAACAAACCTCTATTGTTATTACTGATTTACTGCTTTAAAGGTATATGTAATGTTTAATAAAATATATGAGCTTTAAAGCAGGTAAAAACATATGAGTAAAGCAGTAAACATGAGAGTTAAAGCAGTTAAAACCACAAGAAAAGCAGTAAAGCAGTTTTTTAAACAAAAGACATACTAATCCCCCTTGGGTGTTAGGTCCCACCTCTATTGATCTTACTGATTGTACTGCTTTAAGGTGTGTAATTTTAATAAATATGTGAGTTAAAGCAGTAAAACATATGAGTTAAAGCAGTAAAACATGAGTTAAAGCAGTAAAACATGAGTTAAAGCAGTAAAACAGTAAAACAAAAGCATACTAATCCCCCTTGGTGTTAGGTAACACCTCTATTGATTTACTGATTTACTGCTTTAAGGTATGTAATGTTAATGTTTTTAGTAAAATTTCGTACAATTGTAGTAAAATAAAATGATTATATATCAGACACTCTGGATTTTTTTCTTCTTACATACAATTTTTTTTAAAAATTTATAAATTAAAAAGTATTAAGTAAAAAGTATTAAGTAAAAATAATGTTAATAAATATATGTGTTAAATAATAGGTCTGTAATGAGTTACAGTTTTAGGTTCGCGAAAATGTTTTTAATAAAAAATGTTTAAGTATGAAATAAAAATGTATGACTTATAGTATATTTGAAAAGAAATTCTTTAAAATGTTTAAGTATGAAATAAAAATGAATGACTTATAGTATATATATATATATATATATTATATATATATTATATATATATATATATATATATATATATATATATATATATATATATATATATATTATATATATAATATATATATATATTAATATATATATATACTATATATATATATATATATATATATATATATATATATTTTTTTTCCCACAGATATTATTGCGCCTGCGCGCGCGCGCGCCGGGCGGGAACGACGGAAAATATGAGCCGTGCGGGCGCACGCGGGCGGGCGGGGAACGCGGCGGCGGGACGCGGGCGGTCGCACCTGCGGTGTGCGGGGTTTGTCAGCCTTCGCGCGGAGGGCGCATGCGGCGCCCTGGTGGTTAGCTTATGAACTAGGGAAGACATCAATATTTAGCTCTGTTCTATGATGTGGGGTAGAGATGATTTCATCAATATAGATTGGTATCAAAGATTGAATCATCAGATATAGATGGTATCAAAGAATGACGTCATTCAAAGAGAGTCATCAAAGATGAACTTCAAAGTTGAGGCATCAGTGGTGAGGCATTAATGCTTGAGAACATTCAAATGCTGAGGCATAAATGTTGAGCATACAAAAATATCGAGTTTGTGGGAGTGTAAACGTAGGTGTATCTGGTTGTGTGGGTGTGAGGCTGTAAGTGTATATGGTTTAATGTAAGTGTCTATGGAGAGTGTAAGCGCTTATAATAAGTGTCATAGTGTGCATAAGTGTCATAGTGAATGGTGTTATAAGTGTCATAGGTTATGTGTGTAGGTGCTGTGTGCAGGTAATATAATTATATATATATATATATATATATATATATATATATATATATATATATATATATATATATTATTATAGTATACTATATATATGTGCAGTAATATATATATATACAGGCTATAAGTGATAGAAAAAGACTAACTCATAGTAGGAAGCCTCCTAGCAGGTTGTAATATACACCAATCGAAATCCTCATACCTTATAACTAGGGGCTAGACAACCCATATTAGGGCTAGTCGGGGCTCAGGGAGAGGCTAGAAAAAGGCTTTGAAAAAAGTGGCACTCAGTTGGCAATATGTGGGCACCCACTTGGCACTATGTGGCACTTCACTTGGCACTCATTGGCACTCACTTGGCACTCATTGCACTCATTGGCACTCACTTGGCACTCACCCGGCACTCACCTTGGCACTCATAGAACACTCATAGAACACTAATAGAACATCCCTAGTACTTCTTAACGGTGATTGGGAACCATCAAAGCCATCAAGTTAGCGTGGGTCAAAATTGACCCATGGTATATGGCAAGGTCAAGGCCGAAATATCATGGTCAAACAAGGTTAAGACATCAAAAAAAGGGCTAAGTCCTTAAAGGAAGGAGACAAAAAATTACCGTGCGTCAAAATTGACCCATGGACGACCAAAGGGTTGGCAGTGTGTTTGTACGTGAGTATAAGTGTAAATGTAAGTGTCTATGGGTAAATGTAAGTGTCATAGTGAATGTGTGTATAAGTTCATAGTGAATGTGTGTATAAGTGTATGTGTGTGTGTTGTGTGTGGTGTGTGATTTGTGCATCGTGTGTGTGGGTGGTGTGCGCACGCGAACGTGTAAGGTGTTCAAGTTAGGGTAGGTCCATACATGCGTACAAGTTAGGAACGAAATATGGGACGGGTGGGCCACGAGTGGCACAAAAATTGGCACGTGGGCAATAAAATGACCCATGGTATCTTGCCAGGTTCAAGGCCGAAAATCGATGGTCAAACAGGTTAGAAGACATTCAAAAACGGCTAAGCCCATAAAGGGTGCCAAAAAATTAACCGTGGGCAGAAAAAATGGACCCCATGCGTTCGAAAAATTAGGGGGCGTAAAAAATAGGGGGGCAATACGTACAACGGTTGCTTACGCAACCGTTTGGCGCAACCCTTCTTCGAAGGGTTGCCAAAAATTAGGGTTGCCGAAAAAATTAGGGTTGCCAAAAATTAGGGTTGCCAAAAAATTAGGGTTCTCAAAAAATTAGGGTTCTCAAAAAATTTGGGGTTCTCAAAAATTTGGGTTCTCAAAAAATTTGGGTTCTCAAAAAATTTGGGTTCTCAAAAAATACCGTGGGCAAAAATTGACCCATGGTCGAAAAAATTAGGGGGGCGTAAAATAAGGGGCAATACGTACAACGGTTGCTTACGCAACCGTTTGGCGCAACCCTTC
>JABUQX010051533.1:0-2500 GCA_015478945.1 Trachelipus rathkii | reverse complement strand
TATAATATATATATATAATATATATATATATATATATATATATATATATATATATATATAATAATATTATATATATATATATATATATATTATATATAATATATATATATAATATATATATATATATCTTTCTCTCTCTTCTCCAATCTATTACCTATCGTTGAAACTTCTCAAACTTATACCTTTCTCTCTCCTCTCTTTCTCTCTCTCTCTCTGAAACTCTCTTCTCTCCAATCTTTAAATATACCTATCGTTGAACCGTTTCAAAAAATTCCTTTACTCTCTCTCTCTCTCTCTTCTCTCTCTCTCTCTCTCTCTCTCTCTATTGAATCTCTTCTATCTATACTCTCTACATACTCTACAATACAACACACGAAACACCAACACGCAACGAAAAAAATATAAACGGAAATCTTAGGTAAACAAATAAAAGAGGAAATATATATTTGTAAACCATCTTTCAAATAGTAAAAATAAGTATGACAGTTTGAACACAATCATATATTATTATTATTATTATATTATTATTATTATTATTATTATTATTATTATTTATTATTATATCTATTATTATTATTATTATTATATTATTATTATATATATTATAATTCCATATGAATATTTTTATTATTGATGTTTGTGCTATCTCACCATAAATTCAATTCCATTATTATCTATTACATTACTAATAATGATAAACGTATTACTTATTATTATTATTATCACTGTTAATTGCCTATGTTCACATATCATTATAATTCATCTCTTCATCATTATCATCTATCACTTATCATATATCACGTAGTTTATACAATTAATAATTATACATAAATTATAAAACATGTAATGTTTGTATATTAAATTATCTAATTTGCAAACATAATAATAACATAATATTTTATTTTATTTTATATTATCGACCATCAAACTACATTTTTATTTTCTATAATATTATTATTGAATATAAGTTATAATTAATTAATATAACATTACTTATAATTATAAATACTATTAATAATTATTATTAATATATTATTACTTAATTAATTTCAAATATCAAAATAATTAATTAAATAACTAACTATAATATATTCCACTATTCAATTATTAAATTATATAATAACTACAATACTCATATCATCCAATTTACTATAATAAATCTAAATTATTATTATATAATCATCACTCCACTTATTAATAATGTATAATGATAACTCAATTTGGTATACTCAAAAATTGTCACAAATAATAATATTGATCAATATCCAAATAATCAACTATACTTCATCATTATCATCATTAATCATCTCAATCTTATCCAATCAATTATAGCGTACTCATCAGATTATATATCCTATCCTGATCTATTTAAATTATATCTATAATATAACTATATATTATTACTACATATTATAATCACTAAAATTATGATTATAATTATTATTAAAATTATAATTCACTATAATTATTAGTTATTAAAGTCATTTTATAATTAATATATTAATTTACTATTATTTATTATTATATAAATTATATTATTATATTATAATAATAATATTATTATAATAATATTTATTATTTAATAATAAATTATTATAAGTTTTATTATTATTATAAGTCTTATATATAAAATTAATATATTATAAAATATAATTATATATTATAATATTAATTATATATTTTATTATTAATTATTATTATTATTTTATTATTTTTTTATTTATTATTATTATTATTATATTTATTTATTATTATTATTATTATTATTATTATTATTATTATTATATTATTATTTATTATTATTATTATTATTATTATTATTATTATTATTTATTATTATTATTATTATTATGATTATTGTTATTATTATATTGTTATTATTATATTATTAGGATTATTATTATTATATTACATATAAATTATATCCATCTATTATTAAATAAATTAATTATATAATATTATTATTATTATTATTATTATTATATTAATTGTATTAATATAATAATTATTACTTGAATAATATAAAAAATATATTCGGAATAAAAGCAATAAAATTATGTGTTGATGATAAAAAAGCCTATATATGCTTATTTCCTTGATCTGTGATATAGTCACTAGGGTATATTCACGTTATCTCTAATTATTAAATATTGCTTAATGCTACATTTAAATTAATACAAATTATTGTTACTATTAGAAAGGAAGAAGCATCTGCGTAGATTGAGTGCTCAAAATGATAATTATAGATATAAAATGTATTGTATTTGGGGCCAAAGGGCACAAACACTTTGAGTGTGCAACATGTAGCAACCAACATTTCAGATAGGAGAGTGAATAAATTGATCCTTAATTTATCAAAATGAAATTATATTGCCATTTTGTAAATGTAATAATATCTATTATAATTGTATCTCTGTTATTAAAGGATAAAAATAAAAAGAAATTACCACAAACACTAGGTCTGAATAAAATTTTTTGGAATTTGAAATTTAGAATTGAA
>JABUQX010051531.1:85000-86118 GCA_015478945.1 Trachelipus rathkii | reverse complement strand
GCAAGCACGGTCGAACCATGGATTATGAGGAGAGAAGATTTTAAGTCGAAGAAGGAATGAACCTTGCTCATACCATCAACGATTACAGCTCCCCACCTTATGGACAGAGCCGAAGCGTCACCAGAGTTAAAGCAGTCATTCAAATTATAGCTAGCGTAGAAGGGACGCTAGGGCCCCAGCAATCGGTCTCCGATCAAAATGCCAGAAAATGTATATATAACATATATAGAATTATATTATTTATATATATTATTATATATATTATATATATATATACTATATAATATATATATATTATATATTTATATATATATATATTATATATATATATTATAATGTATTATATATATTTAATATTAAATAATATATATATATTTATATAGTATATATATATATATATATATTATATATATATATATATATATTATATATATATATATATATATATATATATATACGTATATAATATATATAATAAATATATATATATATAATATATATATATATATATATATCCAGAAATCGAAATTCAAAATTACAATTATTTCCATAAACTCCCATGATAAAGATGCCAAAAAATATTTATTTTATATGCATTTAATCAAAATCAAAACATCCTCAACATCCTCATTTTTCAAAAGAGGATGCGGATGCGAATGCGGATGTGCCGTTAAGTGAGGATGCGGATGCGATGCGGATGCGGATGTCAATTTAAGTGCGGATGTTCCGCAAATGCGGATGCGGATGCGGATGTCATGCATCACTAATATATATATTATATATATAATATATATATTAGTATTATATATATATATATATATATATATAGTATATATATTATATATATATATATATATAGTTAATATATAGTATTATATATATATATATAGTTATAGTTATATATATATATATTATATCATATATATATAGATATATATATATATATATATATTATATATAGGTATTATAGTATATATATATATATATATATTATATATATATATGATATAATATATATATAGATATATATAATACTATATATATATATATATTATATATATATATATATATATTATATATATATAGTATATATTAATAATATGGTCAGCCTCTAGAAG
>JABUQX010051531.1:62500-67500 GCA_015478945.1 Trachelipus rathkii | reverse complement strand
GAGAATTAAACTTGTTACAGATTTTAATTGCATAATATCAAAAGATGACGAACAAAAATCATATCTTTTCCAAGTAAGTAATCATGTATACTAAGTGTTAACATTTGAATATGAAATTACAAAATGGCTCTTGTCTAATTAGGTTCTTTTTTTCAGGTTATTGAGGACTACCGTAGAAAGTTCACAAAATGACAACTTACAAACACTTAGAGGTTTTTTTTTTTTTTTTTTATATCAAAATATATACTTTTATCATTATTAACCAATTAAAATCTGCATTCGGAAATTTATGGAGAAATCATACATACTCCAGTTAATAATTTGTATGCAGCTAATTCTTTGTTTTCAACATCTCGGGAAACTTCAGGGCAAGTCACCTGGATATGTAATTTTTTGACTTGCGAGGTAACCTTTGGGAGGGTTACCTAGGGCAGGTAGCACGGTTCCGAAAAAAAAAAAAAAAATAAAAAAATATGTGGCACCCTAATAATATAATAATATATATATATATATATATATATATATACTATATATATATATATATATATATATATATATATATATATATATACTCTATATATATATATATATATATACTGCCATATATATCTTATATATATAACATATATACTCTATTAGATACGAATTAACATCACTCCGCGGAGCATCTGCACATTATTAAAGATCCACATCCGCTCTTTGCCCTGCGGATGTTGCGAGGATATTTATTGTCGAGATTTTAAAGAGTTTTATAATAAAAATACTTAGATGAATCTGAACTTATTCTTTAAATGGGAGAGACATGGGACTCGACTCAACTGTGCAATGATGACTCATGATCTCATAGCATGAAGTTCAGCAATGTTGGAAGTCAACAGATGGAAAATGGTATTGTAAAGAGCTTCTTGCTTTGTACGCCAGTTCGCATTCCAAAGTTAACATCTTCCTAATGTGGAAAATGACATCATATCACGTTGCATTAAGCTATTGAAACCATTTGAAGAAATTACCTAAAAAGTCAGCGTCTCTACAACTTTTTTCTTCGATGCAATACCACTAATCTCAATGCTAAGGAAGCATTTTGAACCATCTTCAAATGTGTAAATGATGGAGGTTTGAAAAGAATGAAAGATATAATAAAACTAGAGCTAGGAAAACGCTTTGGTTCTGTGGAAGTTAATGACCTTCATACTATTGCAACTTACTTAGGTCCCCGTTATAAAGGCAAGTATTTTTGTAACACAATATTAGAGCAAGTTAAATCGTCACTTTGTGTTGCAGTTGAAAATTTCAATCCGAACAGTCTAATAATTCGCAACCCATTAAAAGGCAAAAAACGAAATCTACAGACCAGCACCTTCTACAATTAAATAAATAACAGATTCACTGGAAGAATTTCTACATTCCAGTAGTTATGAAGAAACACACGCATTACCAAAAGATATAGTGCGAATGATTGAAAAGTAAATGAAAACCATCACCAAGAAAAACGACTAGATACAAATGATGATCCTATCAGCTGGTGGAAAGTTAAACAAAATGTTTACCCACGCTTGAATGAACTTGCAAGGAAATATTTGGCATGTCCTCCAACTAGTGTTCCAAGTGACAGATTAATTAACAATGCTGGGCTAATATATCATGTAAAGAGAAGCAAACTCTCAGCAGAAAAAACAGAAAATTAATGCTTCTCAAGCACAACCTTCCTATATTTGAATTTCAATACTAGTGCAAAAATAATATAATCCATTGTAAAATCTCTTTCATTAAGGGCCTTCCCGCACCCTGGTAGCACAAATATATTAATACAGGTTGTGGCTAAAACTCGAAATTATTAGGCACACACACACATATATATATAGTTTTCTTCTGTGTAAATCTTTTGAATGTATGATAGGAGTCATGTTGTTAATGTCTATAGTGTGGTTATGTGTGGAACGATGTAATGTAAGGGCAGAATATTGATTGTCATTGGTAAGGTCATGTTTGTGTTGGTACAGTCTACGTTTAAAATCATGAGTTTCGCCGATGTATAAGGAGTTACAATGAAGGCAAGGAATTTTATAAACACATTGGGGTATGGTAGTGGGTCGATTTATGTTAGGTCTAAGAATAGCTTTGAGGGGTAGATTACCTGAAGAGGTAAGATTGAAATTATTGAGTAAGATGTTTTTTAATTGTTTGAGAGGAATGTTAGGAATGGGTAAGAAAGGATTGTTTTTAGAGTGGTTGTGAGTGTGCGGTTGATAGAAGGATTTTTTTTGCTAGTTTAAGTGCTCGTTGTATAATGAAGTTGGGGTAGGAAAGTTTGTTGAAAATAGAGAAAAGGTAATTACAGTTTGTAGAAAAGAGGGAGAGCATATTCTTAGAGCTCTGAGGAATAAGGAAGAAAGTGTTCCTATTTTTGTGTTGGTTGAATGGGACGAAAACCAATGTATGTAACTTGGGTTGACTAGGTTTACGGTAAACAGAGAATTGGAGAGTAGTGAGATTATTTGACCAGGTTGTAAGAACGTCAAGAAATGGTAGGGAATTATTTCTGGAAGTTTCAATGGTGAATTTAATGTTAGGGTTAATAGTGTTGAGGAAATCGAGAATGTTATGTGGGTTAATATTGGGAGGAATAATGCAAAAATATCATCTACATATCTGTACCAAGTAACATTAGTCATGATGGGGTTAGGAAAAATGTAATAAATTTCCAGGAGTTCCATAAAAATATTACTTAATACAGGAGAAAGGGGAGAACCCATACTAAGTCCAGAATTTTGTTTCAGAAACGTGTTATTAAATTCGAAAAAGTTATGTTCCAGGGTGAGCAGGATTAATTGTTTTAAAATATCAAAAGGAAAAGGTAATATGAAATTGTTTTCATCAATAAAACATGAAAGTAGTGGTACAGAGGTGAAGAGTGAAGCTACATCAAAACTTACGAGGGAGTGGGAGTGTGGGTTGATGTTTCTGGTTTTGATGATAAAATCTTCAGAATTGGTAATATGTGATGAGGAAATGTGTCCAACAAGAGGTGAGAGTTGTTTAGCTAACCATTTAGATAATTTATAGGGGACAGAATCTATGTTAGAGATGATGGGGCGAAGAGGAGTATTTGGTTTATGTGTTTTGGGGATTCCGTAAAATTTGGAGAGGCAAGGAAAAGTAGCTTTTAAATCTTTGTGAAGATGAGTATGTTCTGAAAGAATGTTTTTTAGTTTATGGTTAAAGTTATTTTGAGAAGTTTTTAAGGGATTTTTGGTATGTATTGTTATCAGAGAGTAGATTGTTACATTTATGTAGATAGTCAGTTTTGTTAAGTATAACTATATTATTACATTTTGGGATCTTGTAATTATGATATTGTTGTTTTTTGTAAGGGATTTGTGTAAAATTTGTAGGGTGTTTTTTGTTTATTTAAGGAGTTGAAAATTTTATGAATGATGAGGCCTTTCATGAAATCCAGAGAGTGGGATTCTTCTTTAAAGTTAGTTTTATATTTTTCATAGTCCACAAGAAATTTCGAAATTGGGTCCAAATTTTGTAGAGAAAATGAGAGTCCGTATCCCAAAATAATTTTTTTGATCCTTTGATAGTTCTAGATCTGATTTATTTATGACGTTGTTAATATTAGAATTTTTCACCCATACACTATTGTAATAAATATTATTAAATTTGTTGTTAAGTTTTCTCTTTTTTCATTGATGATAAAATCTTTTCTTTGATGTGCTAAATTGAGTAACTGGGTGAAGGTATCAAGAGATAGGGTTCTGTTTGTACCATGTCTCTTGGAAAATTTTGAAGTATTTAAAGCTTATTCCAAAAGAGAGTTTAATTTCCTGCTTGATTGTTGAAATTTTATTAAGAAGAATTTCTCTATGTATATCAGGGAAAGGGTTCATATCATTTGTTGTAAGATTACTTGGTACCAGAGTCTTCGGTATAACTAATTTTTTTAGGCAATTTTTAATGAAGCCTAATTGAATCTTTTTAATGTTGGATAAAATCATCTGATCTCTGTATTTGAGGAATTTTTTCCTAAGTCCGTAGTTAAGATCTCCTAAGTTGATATCAGGCATATTAATAGTATAGTAAGTATTCAGCAATGATCGCTAATAGATATAAATTATAATAAAAGCCTTTAAAAAGAAACTTGTAAATAATTTAGAAGAGTCGGTATTTTATCTGAAGAAAGATTTATTATTAATATATTACAGCACAAATTTTCGTTTCTTGTTCGGAAACCTCATCAGGTGCAGTTCTTTGTAAGACTAAAGTTAAAATTATTATTAACAATAAAAATTTAAAAAGTAATTTATATTTTAGATTTAAGATTTTTATAGAAATTAGTGGAGTTCATAATGTTGTTAAGAGTGGGATTAATATTGAATTCGCCTTTTTGTCTATTGTAATTATTGGTGTTAAGGATGCAGTAGGATTCAAATAGTTTTCTTCTGTGTAAATCTTTTGAATGTATGATAGGAGTCATGTTGTTAATGTCTATAGTGTGGTTATGTGTGGAACGATGTAATGTAAGGGCAGAATTATCATAATGGTAAGGTCATGTTTGTGTTGGTACAGTCTACGTTTAAAATCATGAGTTTCGCCGATGTATAAGGAGTTACAATGAAGGCAAGAATCAATATTATAAACACATTGGGGTATGGTAGTGGGTCGATTTATGTTAGGTCTAAGAATAGCTTTGAGGGGTAGATTACCTGAAGAGGTAAGATTGAAATTATTGGGTAAGATGTTTTTTAATTGTTTGAGAGGAATGTTAGGAATGGGTAAGAAAGGATTGTTTTTAGACTGAACCAACACAAACATGACCTTACCAATGACAATCAATATTCTGCCCTTACATTACATCGTTCCACACATAACCACACTATAGACATTAACAACATGACCCCTCTCATACATTCAAAAGATTTACACAAAAGAAAACTATTTGAATCCTACTGCATCCTTAACACCAATAATTACAATAGACAAAAAGGCGAATTCAA
>JABUQX010051531.1:20000-55000 GCA_015478945.1 Trachelipus rathkii | reverse complement strand
ATATATATATATATATATATATATATATATATATATATATATTTATATAGATATATATAATATATATACATATATATATATATATGTAATATACTTATATATAATAAGTGATGTATATGTGACATCAGCATCCACCTAACATCCGCATTAAATTTGAAATCCGCATCCGCAATTAACGATTTTGAAATATATCCATCCGCATTATTAAATAAATGTTGTGGATGTACTAATGTAGAAAGTAATTAATTTGTATTCTAATATCTGATTAATTTCTTGATAGTATGAAGAAAATTTTTCTCTTTTATTTAATATATATATATATATATATATATATATATATATATATATATATATATATATATATATATATATATATATATATATATATATATATATATATATATATATATATATATAATAAAAGATTTTGCCACATACACATATATATATATATATATATATATATATTTATATATATATATATATATATATATATATATATATATATATATATATATATATATATATACATATATATATATATATACATATATATATATATATATATATATATAACATATAACAATATATATATATATATATATATATATATATATATATATATATATATATATATATATATATATATATATATATGTATATATATATATATATATATATATATATATATATATATATATATATATATATATATATATATATATATATATATATATATATATATATATATATATATATATATATATATATATATATATATATTACAGATCGTCACCACTCACGGGCTGGGCCCTTCTCAAGGAGGGCGGAAAATAAAACATTAAAAAACCCACCCAACCCCTAGTCTAATGCAAAGTTCTCGGGTGAGCAGACGTGGGCTTTAAGAGAGACTAAATATAGTTGGAAGAAAAACGAAGAAGGCAAAGGAGGTTCTACAGGCAGAAGTAGCTGGAAGAAGGAACCACAACGAACAAGTCTCTAGGGTTCGCAATACTCACGCAGAATTCGTGCAGAGCAAGAGCACCTTGTGCAGCGAGGGCAGCGCAAGGGTGGAGGATGCGAGGTCGAGCTACACGGAGGTATCTGCCGCCGTAGTACGGATGGAAAAGGGATTGTTGGCACACGTAACATCGTAGAAATAGAGTGGTCAAGAGAGTTTGAAAGTAGGGGACAGTTTATTAGTCTCAGCTTTAGACTCAACCCTATCCAATAGAATGGTGGAGCCGGAGCCCCCCCAAATGTGAGAACAGTACTCCATACTGGAGTAGCTGTACAGATGAAAAAAATTTCCGTAACCTAAACAGAACTCCCAGCTTCTTTGAGGCCACCTTAGCAACCATTGATATATGAGGTTTCCAAGATAATTTTGCTGTTTATGTTAAGATAAGAATGTTTATGTTATTCCCAAGGAGAGACGTTAGAACCGTCGAAAAGAAATAGGAAAAGGTCGGAAGATGTTTTTGAGAGGAGATGGGGAGAAGTTGGTTTTAAGAGGTGGAATTTTGCAGGTTGCGGTGACTGCAGGAAATCCCATCAAATCGGCAGAATAGAATCGGAAAGCAGAAGACGAGTCCAACTCTAGAAACAAGGGAGCAGATTTGACTAGGTTGAAGAATGGAAGTTGAGGTCATCGGCATAAGTGAACAAGTTGGAAGTACAGCTGAGAATCGTTGATGAAAAGTAGGAATAAAGTTGGAGATAGAACAGAACCTCGGAACACCACAGTTAACAGGAAAGGAGGAGGAGGTCCTCCATCAACAAGAGCTGATATGGGCGATCAGAGAGAAAACTAGACAATAGTAAGCAAAAGAGAAGGAGGAAACCCAAGGAAGGGAGCTTAGAGCAGTGACGCGTGCCAAACCCTGTCAAGGCCTTGGATATGTCAAGCGCCACCGCACAAGTCTCCCCGTAGTACTAGGGCAGATATAATCAGTTAGATAGGATAGTATGTCGCGGAGTTAAACTCGAACAGGCAATATACTGGTGATCTGAGAAAGAATGGGGGCTCAGATGGTCCAGGAAATGAGAGTTAGAGAAAGAGTTTTAGTTTTCTAGGTGAGAATACCCAGGTGAGAAACTATAGGGCTGATAGTTAGAATCAAGAGCGGCTACCTTTTCGGGATCAGTTGGTTCATCAACAGCACCAGCATTGAAGGCTGTGTAGTAAGACATAGAGAGTGGGATTAAGACAGGACAGGCGTCAGCTCGGAAGCACACTCCCTCAAAACACAGGGAGGAATGTGGGCCACTGGCCTTCCTGACGTTCATAGAACTCAGGATCCCATGCACACGATCATGTGTAATTACAAGTAAAGACATTGGAAACCTGAGAGGAGAAGGAGTAGAAGGAGGAATGCCAGAATAGTCCAGGATGGGATTAAGATGAAAAAGATGAGGGTTATTTTATGAAGGAGTTAAACAGAACCATCAAGAGAGACTGGGGGAAAGGCAGATTTACAAAAAGTTGTTAGAAGAGATGTTTTTTGGCAAGGGGCAGAAATTTTTATCAGTAGGAGAACCAAACAGGACATGCTCGCAACACCTTGAGGTGGAACTAATTGCAACAAAAATGATTCTTATTGTAACACGCTCCTAATCAACATAATAAAAATATGCATCCATGCTCTCGGGCAAAAATACGTTTTATTGTCCTCCATCTTGAAAAAACAACATGAAAAATTTTAAAAAATTATAAAAAAGCTAATTTGGTATCAAATTACAGGAAATTTCATGCTGAAAAAGAATATGATATTGGTTTTAAAAATAAAAGGAAATAACAAAATGGTGGTCGAGAAACTGAAAGCTTTATTAGTGTTGAAATACATCTTTTTATTAATCTAAGAGGGTTTTTATAATATGAAATCATATTTATTTCATGAAAATCAAATCTCATCTTCATCTTCATCTAAATCAAAACTGTCTCCTGTGTTTGTACAGTCCTTTCCACAACAGTTTTTACAAACTACTGAACATGGAAGTCCATATCGGCGACATGTACATTTCATGGTGTTACATGGTTCTTCAACTGTAGTTTGGCAGGCACATTTAATCATATTTAAGAGTTTGTCTGGTGCTGGGCTCAAGTCTGTTAATATCGGCTGAAATTCTCCATCAACCAACTGCTAACCCTATAGTGTATGATCAGTGGTTGACAAATATAGATTTTCTCAAATAAAACACTGCAAATGCACTCTAAGTAGATGGTATATTTTGTGTTGGAGGCAAACGAGCTATATCAAATTCTTTTTTAGCTGAAGCTATTTTCCTAATGTATAGTTCATAACGAAGCACATTTAGGTTGCTTGTGTCGATGTTACCTATAAATTGTGACACAATAACTTTACAGCCAAGCAAAAGTAAAGTTTTGCAGGCCTCCTCTCCAATAGATCTTTGCATGGCTTAAATGTTACGAACTTTATCAGATTTTGTGGCAGACTGCATTAAAATGTTCTTAGAAGAATGATATAGTAGTAGGATTAAAATATCAGTATCATCAGCTACTACAGTGACATGTTTTCCTGGGCTATATTTAAAGCTTCTTTGACGATTAGTGTGTCTGCATCACCTTCTGCATGAATGACGGAATGACCTCTTCCTTGAAAATAATTCCCCAGTATATTGATAAAGCGTTGTTTGTTTGTAGAGTTATTGATGATCACAGGGGAATTTTCATCAAAGACAGACGACTGCTTCAAGCGCAATCTGTGCTCCATATCTTTTATATTTGGTTTTTCATACCCATCAAAAACTATTGTCACTTTTCCATACCTTCTGTTGACATACGATTCGTGTTGCCTTATGACATCGCCAAATGTTGCAGAAGCGGACCATGGTAACTGGTGAATTAATGCACCACCATCAAGAACGTAGGAAGTACTTTGCTGGGAACATGACAGTTTTATTTCATTGATATAAGTCTCTTGCTTGCATCTTGAGTGTTTTTATCCAAGGAAGGAGATGCAAGCCAGCATCCTCTGTGTTAAAACGCAAATCTACATGATGAGTCTCACCAGCAATAAAAGTTCCTTTCTTCAACACTTTCATGGATACTACTTGGTCTGATTTCAATAAAATTTCATCATTGTAAAATTTGTCAGTAAGTTTATCTTGAATGTTTCTTTCAATTCTTCCAATGATGTCGGCATTTTCTGCAGTAACTTTGTTTTCACTATCCGTAATTCCGTTAAAAAGATTCCATAAGTCACTTGAAGAAGCAGTAAATGGATTGTGGTCTATAAAAAATTGCATTACCTTTTTCATATCTTCGAAATCTCTGGCCACCCTTGCATCAGTTAAATCAGTATGTTGTTCACTACTAATACGTGAAACACTGGTCAGCAAACTCATTGCACATGTTACTTCACTGCATCTAGAATGGCTCAAAATCCAAGTTGCACGTTGACTTTCAGTCATTCCTCCTCCATGAGTTATACCAGAACGACTTTTAGTGCATTTCATGAGCGTTTGCTCAATGTACATATCGGTCCAAACACCAGACCACTTCCTGTCCTTTCTTCGTACAGTAAAGTGGCCTTTATTCAGCATTTTGTATAGTTCTGGATTCGTTGTTTTTAGTTCCCGCATTTGTTGAAGGTATATTCTTGCGCATTTAGCATAATTATTATGACCGGAACTCGCAAAAAAGGTAGCATATGCTCAACCGCCTGTAAGTGCATTTCAAAATTTCCTGATCGCTCAGCCGAAATAAATGTTTTTACAATATCCACCATGTGCAGATACAACAGCAGAGTTTGGCAGTACGACTTTGTGATTTGAGAAGGTTCTTCCTTTTATCTATCATAGACGAAAGTTTATGAAGATCAGGATTTGAAATAACTTCCCCTGCTTTGATATCACCTCTGAGCACGCTTCTGAAAAGGTGAATACATTTTTAAAGATTAAGATCATCATCATTTGTCTCCACTTCCAATGTGTCACCGGTAATACATTCACTTTCTAATGCAATTTTGCTCAAATCTGAATCTGCAGTTACTTCAACTGGTAGGCTGCACTTCAAAACATCTGCTACAATTAAAACAGTGAGAGCTGAAGAAATTAGAAATGCCCTCGAAGAACACGTGAATATGCTTTACCTTTTAACATGTTGGGTACTGAATTTTCAGTATACATTGTCTTCAAAGCTTCATCTATGCCCGATCCAGCCATCAGTCCTTCAATAACCCCAAGAAAGGACATTAGTGTATGAAACCCACCAAGCCGGATTACCACATTATCGAATTCTCCTTTGTGATCAGCGCATATAACTTCCATTGCCTTTATCCACAAGCACTGATCAAAGGTTACAATTGGAGTTTTTGCATTTAATCTTTTTGCTTCATTACTTATGAACATAATTGTGGTGTATACTAAGCTGTAAGAACTTGGATTCAAATCAATCATTTGTAGAAACGAAGTTACTGTTACACCACTGTGTTCACCTTCTACAGCAGTTTGCATGTATCCAAATGGTCCTGATTGAGGTGTTTTAAATAACTTACTGGTACTCCAAAGAACATGGAGAAAATTAATTTAAATTGCTTCATAGAATATACTTTGAATTTTTAGTTTATTCATGGCTCTTGATCTAGGGGATTGAATGCAGTGGAGGGGTATTTTTGCTTTCTTTATAATGTCATGTGCTAGAGGGCGGGATTTGAGTCGTTTTATTTTGTCTGTGAGCAATAAAGAGGTGTTAGAAGATGCTCCTGATGCGCACATTATAACTCCCATCCCATGAAAGGTGTTATGGCCATCTATTGTTGCTATATTATGGTCGACATTGTCGGCGACCCATTGAGAGAAATGTTCTAATGGTACAACGCTTTGGTTACTTTCATCCATTACAGAAGCGTGTACGTATTTCTGCACTTCATCATAAGACACACTGAATCCAAGGCTGCAAAGTTCATCAATTAGGAAACGAGACCCAAAATCTCTGTGAATCTGTATGCCTACAGCAAGAGGAATTGGGCATATCAGAGAACGAGGCCTGCAAGCTTGCATTACAGCCTGACCTATCGAAACCTGCTTCAGATCATTGCGTTTGCCACCGATTAGGATATCCAATGGTAAATATGCAATATCTGATGCACTAGGATAAAAGTCCTTATTTTTGTACAACAAATTTATTTCAGTTCTGATCAGTTTTGCTGCAGACTCGATTAATATAAATTTTTCTTCATCAGGGTCATCAAGTCTTTTTTTGCTTGTGATAGTCCAAGATTATATTTGATAAAGTTTTTCCAAATGTTATCATGTTACATTTCCCATCTATGCCTGATATTATGATGTTGTCACCAAACCAGTCTTGCAATTTTTTCTTCAAATGTCTAGAAGTGTAAGGCTCACTTCCCTCTGGTAAAAAACTACGCATTTTTTCCACTAAGTCACTGACAGATATTGGCTCTTGACAGTTTTCTTGTAACTATTCATGTCTTCACCAAAGCATCAGAACTATCAGTGTCAACCGGACGCCCAACTGATGTAAGCAATCCTCCACTTCCTTCAGGAGTATACTTCACAGGAATGAATTTGCAGATCCTAAAATTGGCACTGCACACTTGGTGATATCGAGCTTCTGCAGCAGGTAAACCTATGACTGAGAGCATCCTCGCATGTACATTTGCTGTGTTTCTAGTACTGGATACTTTCAAAATTGTTCCGCAAAACAGGAAAGTACGTACTGGAATGACTGCCATTCTCTTGCGTTTTTCATAATCGGTAATAATCTGCCTACAAAACAAACAATTCTCTTTGAAATTGAGCAATCCAGCACTTCTCCGTAGCGTTCTCAAGCTGATCGAAGGAATATTTTTCTTTCTTACAGTTGTCACCACCACTCACGAGCAGAGGTCTATTCAAGGAGGGGGTGTAGTGCACTCAAAAGTTCACCCACTAGCGTAAATTACGCAGATGAGCACAGACGCAGTCTTTAAAGTGAGGGAGATTAAATACAGCAGGAAACACAGAAGATGGAAGAGAATTTCACAGAACAGAAGTGGCAGGAAAGAAGGAAGCACCACAGCGAACTAGCCTGTAGTTGCCAATATTAACACAAAACTCGTGCGCAGATACAGCACCCCTTGTGCTACGATGTTTTCAGTTTTATGACACTTTTAATTTTGATAGGAATGACGTATGCACGTCAACATTCTGTATATGCTTCAACAACACCATTATGCATTTGGTTAAAAAGTTCATTAATTTTATCATCTCTGTTTACTCGCGTTGATAATTCCCGTTAAGCCTTTTGTTGTTAATACGACATAGGGAGTATCGTCACAAAGCACATTGGAACACAAAAAGCAGGTTTCTTCTTCCATTTTTCTTATGATTATTTCTTCACTCAAAACAAAGATTACCAACCTGAAACAGATAATAAAGAAAATCAAAATTAGTCTCGCAGCATCAGGTAAAGGTGTAATGTAATGTAGCATAATTTAAGCATTTAAGGTGTAAATACAGGGTCATGTTGGTATAATTTTTTTATCATTTTTCCCCTACTTCTTCTTGGTAAACATTTTACTTTTAAAAACCAATATCATATTCTTTTTCAGCATGAAATTTCCTGTAATTTGATACCACATTTGATTTTTTATGATTTTTTTAAAAAAAATTCATGTTTTTTTCAAGATGAAGACCAAAAAAACGCATTTTGCGTGACAGTACGAATGTATATTTTTAGTATGTTGATTAGAAGCGTATTACATACCATTTACAACAGGAATCATTTTTGTTGCAATTAGTTCCACCTCTAACACTATTTCTACTGCACTATGTTGCCGTTGTTTTTTTATTAGTATAAGAACGAGTTTTGAACTGTTCACTACGAATAACAAAATTGTTTGTAACAACAATACGTTACAACGACTTTAACACTCATGTAAATCAAAATACGGTTAGGTAATATGAGAAGAAATAGTTTTACATATTCTCGTGATTGAGGTATTCATAAGCTGTCATCTTGTGGGAAAGGTGCTGTAGATGATGATGGTATGTCTGGAAACGTTAGAGCTCGTCTTCCATTACTTCTCTGCACTTTGTAACATCTATCATATAAAAGTAGCAGTCATTATGATGGTGCTTCGGCTATCTACAGACTCTTGGAGTAGTAAAAGGCATAGCTCTTCCAGTACCTCATAGCCATGCTTCTAGAGTAGATCGGCAGCTTCCACATGTCACGTGAGGTGCCCATGACTTGTCCTGGTTAAATCAAATAAAACTATTATATTTTTTATTATTATTTAACAACATTCCATAATTCAGCTTATACGCTGATTCCAAGATATGTAATTGGGTATTTTTTGGAATTATGCGTAGTTCTCTGAGTAGTAAACAGTAGGATTAATTGGCCGGTGACTTATAAATGTGAATAGTTTGAGGATATCCTATTTTTGATGATATGAATATCAATTTAACTATATTAAACGAGGTGTATGAATACAACACAGGATATGCTCTACTTATCCTAATTAAATTAAATGGTAAGATCTATGGTAATAATACATAGTTGCTATCCTAGGTTATTTTTATTTTACCCTGAGTACTTACATAGGTATATTATTCTATATAAATAGGAAAATAATTAATGAAAAACTAAAAAAAAAAATATTATACATGTATAAAAGTAATGTTTTACCATGTAAACCCCTTACTGCCAAGTTAAGACAAATAATTAAATGTCTTAAAAGGTTGAAGACCAAAGAAATTATTTAAAGTATAATATGAGAATATTACATCTTAGTAGATATTCTCCAATTAACATACTCGAAACTGTTGAGACTTTCTAACCACAACATTTTTTATGCGTTAATGGCGGATTAAAATGATGTCTTTCTGTCTCATGTACTTAAGATTAGGAAGCATGAGAGGCATAAGCTTTTGTTTTGTCATAATTTAATATTACTCACAAAAACAAAAAATTGTTTTTAGATGTGAAAGTGAGAGAAAAGGAGAGAAGTCATATGGGTATTTTTATTAATTTTAATTTTATAATTATTAGTAAAAATAATAGTGATTTTATCTATCCTCACAAGAAGAAAGAACATTATTCTCCCAACTTTCTATGTCGAGTTATGGATATAAGAATAATAGGAACAGAATATTTCTTGAATAAAGTCTATTATGCTTTTCCCCCACTTTGACTGAATTATATCATAGATTGTGAAATAGCTGGATATATAAGTATATTTATATATAAAAAGAAGATAGATCATATATTATTATCAAGATTATTTATTCAATAAATTCAATTAATAATCAAAAAAAAAATATTGGTAATATGGTAATATGGTAATATGATAATATGATTGTCTTTACTGACTCCCCACATTATATTATTCTCGATTGATCAAACAATAGAGTGGATTATACAAGCTAAAATATTATATGATACACACGTTATCAGATTAGATGAGAGAGTATTATAGTGTCAGCCGTTAAAGAGATGTCGCTCGCACACCAACGGCACGCTCGTCGGCACTATCTATAAATAACATACATTCAATTCACTGTGTATCCTCGTAGTCTGGAATAATGCGAGAATCTATTGATCTTACGTATAAATAAATAGGTCGCGTGAGTCTGAGGGCACGAAATGTCATTTTTTTTGATGTCGTCTAATACGCTGTTCTAGCTGAGGGTAACCACTGCATACTATTAATTGATATATCGTTGTGTTCAATTGGTTGATGTAAGAGATCTAAGATCATAGTCTCCGTAATGGTAGGATGCTGACATTATTAAGTTTAAGTTTGATACAGATCAGTCTAGTCTCAGGCTACAGAACAAATAAGAATTTCATTTCAGGATCACACTAAATCGAAGCCGGTTCTGAATTAATTACTAAAATAGAGGACTAACTTGGTAGAAACTTGATATCTATTATAGACAGGATAATCACACATTCGGGTTGTGCGAGCCCTAATAAATTATACATGTTTAAACAAACTCAGGAATCAAATACAATCTTAAAGGATGAAGTACAGTACTTATAGTGATGTGATTACGATCAGTTAGAAAAAGAAGAATTGATATGATTTAAAAAATAAATCGATAAAGTACAATAGAGTCAAGATAAATGGTAGACAGAGATATAGGTAATATGTTCTATATGGATAATAATATGTAGTAATATATATATATTAAACAACTAATGTAATAAAATAATTACTATTATAGTTATGAAACAAGACCACACCAATTACTAATGCTAGCTCGAAGCGAAAGGAAGTCTGATGAGTACTAAATCATAGTAAAATAATACAATTAAGATAGGAGGACTTGAACTTACATATGAGATAAATAGTAACGATTACAGGAGGAGAGGAGAATTTAAAATGAAGAGGGGTCACTTAACAGGTCATGAAAGGAAGGCACGAAGTGATTGAGAAATAGCAAAATAGTAGAAGCGTGTGGAGCCGCTATGGCTCAAAGCAGAAAGTATGCTGGTATATACAATGGTTCACGTCACAGTCTTGGTTGCTCGTAATAGGCTGAAGGTGACGACATGAGGATAAGAATAAAATTGAATTTTATTACGCTCAAAAGTATATATAAGTAGAGATGTGAGTTACACATGTTAATAATATAAGGAAATGCCTGGTAGATAATAAGTAAGTCACTAGTTAGACCTTTAAGTAGTGGTTGAGAGGGCCATACTCACAAAAAGATAGGGGATGGTTGAAAAGTATGGTAATAGGGGTTGCTATTATTAGAGAGTTAGTAAATTTGGATTGGGAATAGATTAACTCACGCAATACAGGAAGGTTGTTGGCTATGTGATCAGGCGTAGGAACTTAATGTAATTAGATGGTATGGTTTAAATTATAAACCGCGGAGTAGTAATGTCACTTACTTAACATTAGTTTGTCTGACAATCAATCAATGGTGAGAGGACACGAGGGATAGTATAGAAAAACCTTATAATTGAGCCAGTAAATTCATAAAATTGAGTTAAAGCTATAATGAACAGGGGATGACATGTGATAGTGAGTAGGGGATTGGTTTTACCTGTCTAGTACCAACAATACTAAATGCGCCCCACGCAACGTAGTACATAAGTCATCCAGGTGTAGTGAGTTTATAGTGTTTATATATATATTTTTACTATACGTGCGCGACGATAGAATTCACCAACAATAATGAGACATAACTTGCCTGATGATCACATAAAATAAAATGCACTGAAGCATAATTGCTCACCAAGACTAGAAACCGCCGGCGTGTACCAAAATATCGTGAGAGAGGAAGACGTGGCGACAGTATAATATTACATTTTATGTTGTTTTATAACAAAACTATGCTTGATATTATAAAATATTTTGATCACTCCATTATATCCAAACTGTGACTGCATTATATTTATTAGACTTTAAATTATGATACCATCGAGCACACGTCACGGTTACTGTAGTGGGTGTTTAGCGGTCAGATAGCATCTTTAACTTTCTACGAGGTCTGAGTAGTGTCTTTCACAAACACAATATAAAGACTTAAATGTTCCAAAATTAGATAATTTCACTCCAGGAGCGCGGCATTAAGGTAGCAGGAAATTACTTTAAAAATGCATTGACACTAAGACTCACGAAGTTGCAAGAAGTGGAAGTGTGAAGAATAGATGTGAGTATCGACGCTCTGTCCAGGTGATTCGTATTGGACGTCAGATGTAGATGGTGAAAAAGAGGAACTTCTAATAGCACCAACTTCTCTGGCGATGTTTCCAGATAAACTATCGTGAATTACAGTACTACTGCTACTGATATCCTTTTTACTTGGTTTAATTCTGTTGCTACTACTACTCTCTATTTCAAACTCATCTCAGTTTCATACCTACATTCTCACCACTTTTGCATATTTAATTAAATTCTTTGAGTTTTATCTCATCTCATATATCAATATAACGATTATTATAGCAGCCCATCAGCTCTACTAAGCTGTTATTAATACATTTCGTCTCACCATAGGTAATTTCTATTCTAGTATTTAATGGGACATCTCCAATACTACACACATGAGATTGATTTAGCACAATTGCATCAGTGTGATAATAGTTCATGTATAGGAATAGTATTATACCAAGTATGGTGGTAATATAAAATATTAATTATTATTATATTGGTCATAAACAGGTATTAAAAATAAAGTACAACTGAGAGAGAATAGAGGCTGTATAATAACAAATGTATCGAACTATAGAAAAAAAGTTCAAATGTGAGACGTCTAATATTTTCACAAAATTTCACATAATTATAATGTCTTCTTTAAAAACAGAATGTCAGTGAAAGTTTAAATTTATTACAAAAATAAATTTTGTGTGCCCGGGCGATGCCCGGAACACATCTTCAAAATGGAGCGCTACTGTTGTTTATATCATTTTATATTTTCTGGAATATAATGTATTTTCCGTACTTCTCTCTCCACTCTTATTCGGATAAACGTAATAATTCTCCGTAGCTCTCAGACCTGGAAGTCATAACACGCGCCTTCAGCACAAGAACAGGGTTCTATACTCGCCTGATATCCCGGTAGCCCCACTTACGCCTACTGGACTAACTGATTTTCGCACCTATAGCAGCTCTTATTGCATAGAATAGGCAAGTAACAATCTCACCTCTGAGGAAACTTTTATTTAAGTCGAGATGCTCGCGCTCTAAGATATGTCATCTGAAAGCCAACTTTGTACACATCTCATCGATAACTTATGTATAAGAATTATCATCACTCTGTTCTTAACAAATCTCATGACTCATAGCTCCCTCTCTTTCAGCGCCACTCACATAGTTTTAGTTTTTCCATAGTCGCCCATGTGAAGACCCTCCACTCGTAACATATATCTCTCATAATTTCGTAAGTTGATCTCTTGATGTGTTCTCCGACCCTTCGCACGGTGGATGGCACACCCACGGAGCTCTGTTACACTAAAAAAGTCATCACTCCCCTATAACCACCCGTAGGAACTTTGTGTGACAGCTCTGGGATCTACATTAAATTCCGAGCCGAGTTGCGGTTCACTCACAGCATGGTGTGTAAGTTCTTAGTAGGCATGTGACTGCCTCACCGTCTGGCACTATGAATAATATAGTGTAAGATTATGATAGTTCATTTGTGTTTATTTTCTAAAAGGTTTCATATTTTGAGTGAGGGAGTTAGAATGAATCATATATCTTTTTGATATAGATAGTAGTTTCTTATTATTATATTATCTGTCTTTACAATTTCCTTCTTAAACAAAGACACAGCGATATTATTATTTATATAAACTATCCCAATTTATTTTAGCATAGATATATTGAGACAAAGGATAGATTTAATTTATCTTTTTTTAATTATCAGTTAACAAAATGAATATGAGCCGTAACCTTTCACAAACTGGTGACAGGTCGGTCAACGTGCAATACAACGAAGGAAATCTGTAGGACGCATTTGTGGTTGACTGAACAAGTCGAGTACCGCAGCTTGTAATCGGGCTATAGGTCTGGTTAGGTTCGGACGTCCTCGGTGTGGCTCTCAAAATGTTTCGAAATCTATCAATTGGTACGCTCCACATAGCTCGATGGAGCCAGAGTCATCAGGTGGGTACTGGGTGAACGTCTCTTGAACAAAGAAATACTCTTTTGCGCGTTTTTCGTTAGGAGATTTGTGTCCTCAAGATTATTTCTCGAGATATTCAGCTTTACACTCTCGGAAGGACCTCAATTAATGCTGTTACAAGGAATATGCCTGTTATTATACTACATTTAACTCACGTATATCACCCATACTGTCTCAATCATCCAATTGTAGACAACACATGACAACACTACAAAAACCCGGGTCGAAACAATCACACAGAACACTTTACATTCGGAGCATAAAGACAGCCCATCATTTCCTTTTCTAGTTCGAGCCTTTCTACATCGTAGAGCATTCACGATTGAAGTCTCTAATATAAACTCCTCTGAGAAAGTTGATCCTAGCATGAGATGGCCATGGTCGATCAACTCAATTAATGATACTTGAACCGAGAATCAGAGACGGAGTCTTGGATTACTACTCTCACTGTCTAGTTAACTGTGCACCGTACTTACTAGGATATATGTTAGCTCCCATTGGTGCGCATCGGGGTAGGTGAAACACATACTTATGTTAAAAAATGAGTAAACCAATGTTCCGTGTCTCAATTTTGCGTTAGCTGTAATAATTAACTAATACCTATGACCAACTTCAAACTGTGCGATTAATCTAGATTATAGAGTTTAATCTTAGTAGTCTAATCGTATATAAGCAATCTCTAGACCTTTTATCTAGAGAACAAAAACATTAAGCAACTTAGACGAGGAAAATCAAAGAAAACTGATAATGATAACTTATTTTATATGCTAGAAGAGTAATTTGATACTACCATAACTGTAATTGAGAAGCAGTTAATTCTGTGTGTTTATTAATACTATATAGTTATATTACGCCTGAGAAAATGATAATAGTACTAATATATAGTCACTAACATCTAATACTATACGTATAATCCATAATCTTTACGTATTCATAAAATATACTATAATACCATCTAATAATACTAATACTATGTTACTAATACTTATAGAGTCATTCCCTCTTGTTGGAAGGCTCATAGATATATATCGATAACATGAGTGTCCAACTTATTATCCTATTTATAATATATCCCTACCTAGGTAATAAAAATAAGAGGATATAGACCCATCCTTCATGTAATTCATACTATAATATCACTCACATAGATAGTCATTTCTTGATAATCTAATCTTTAATAAGATATCTTTTGTAATAATCACTTCACTCAACTATCGTGACTTCTTTATATATAGTATTCATCTGGATTAAACTACATTATCCCTTATATTCTTTATGACTCGACGTTGAGCTTCACATCACGAGAATTATATAAGATAATTAACTTGAGCTTTCGGCGCTCAGGATCTAACTGGCGTAACGGTATACATTATACTAAATCACTAAACCGATAGATTTATTATGGTATCTTACCGCTCTTAGGACGTAACGGGAGAGACTTGCGTGATGGTACTATAGATATATATTATATTATTTGTTAGATTGTAAATTGTTATTTTTAAGATGGTCGGTGGAAAGGATATCGTTGACAATCACTAAATAATTGGATAGCCGCAACCGAGTGAGTGGATTTAGAAGGTGGGCAGGAGAGAGTGATTATAGTGAGGTGATGCACGAGATGGAGAAAAGAGAAGGATGTGAATATGGCATAAAGCTAGTGCGTGAAAATGGTATTAGACGTAGGATAGCGTTTTATTGGTGGCGCACAAAGATGTGACTCAAAGTAACGCTTTGGGATATTATGAGCCTCGCTACTTTTGTTATGATTGGTGGGAGAATATACTGTGTAGATACTGTTACTAGCTAATGTTCGTTTGCTACTCAGATCGAGGACTTGCAATTTGAGATTTTATTTGCTGCATGTTATTAGCACCTGATTGGAATCAAGTAGTGTGATGGGCGAGAGGATATTCACATATATGTGGCTAAAGTATGAATTATCAATAGGCACAATTATAAATATATGTGTTGTGAGAGCTCGAGGCATCATGGCAGTTCTGTTGTTTCGCTCTATAAGGACGACTTTCAGTGAACATGTGTGAATAATGTGAGGTGTAGACATTTGCGTGTGGAGCTATGGTCAGATAGGGTAAAGTGGAAGATAATTAGGAATGGGGAGAGTCGGATGGAGTGAAATGTTGGATATATGCTCATCGAGTGTAGACAAAGGAAATAGGCAGAGACTCATGATAATAATAATTAGTTGGAAATCATGGTATAAGAGAGAGACAGATGAGTAATAGTGGAGATATATCTCGTGGTGAGAACGAAACGCACTAGATGACATCTCTAAGAGGATTATAGTACGAAATTACGTATAATGTTCATAGACAGTTAGCCTCGGGCGAGATGGGCCAACTCTGATAAGTGTGAGTCTCTCTCATAGAAGGAGAAAATTGGGTTTGCCCTTTGACACCAATTCTACTGATAAGAATGGGTCATATTGCTGGAGATTCCGATTACAAGTTATACGTTCTCTCTACTACAGCTCTCGAATAACTATCGGGAAAAGTGTGGGATCATTTAGATTTGCAGATGTAAGAGCTGCCATGATGGAAGTTATGACGTAGAAAATTCGCTTAAACAAATCCTTCAGTAGTGTAGATCATTACAAGCACAGATTGTAATTGAAAAAACACCGAAACTAATGCCTCCAATACTTCGATTATGCTCCTAGGGAAAAGACACATTTGGTGTTTATAAAAAAACAGTGAAGAAGTGTATGAAACGGATTACGTGGAATATTTATAGACGAAGTATCTAATGCGTGAGCGAGTTGTGGGAGTCGAGTGTGGATACGAGAGGATTGACTTCTCACGTTATCCTTGGTGCCTGTTGAACACAGTATGGGTGAAGAGAGAAGCATTGAGACACATAGATTGTTGAGAAACTCGAAGTCAGGTTTAATAGAACTAAGATTGCTCGCTATAAAATTCAAAAAACATTAATTGACACTAGGAAATGGGAAGATGCGAATGTGACGTGTATGCGATATAGAAGTATCTGAGAGAGAGAGCGAGTGAAATCTATATGTCACCCGGAGTCATAGTCTACTGAGTATGTCTACTGGTTTATACGCGATTCATGCTGATTGATATGATACACTCACATTCATACAGTTGACTCGGAGAGGATGTTCAATTGAGTGCTGATGTAGATGAGATAATGAGAAAAAAATGTGTGGAACGTCACGCATATATCTTGAGCTCTGGTGGAGTATAGAATGATATGTAGTACAACACTTGCATCTTAGAAGTGTCACCAAAGACTTAGTGAGGCATTACATCGACTCTGTGACCTCAATATATATCTCGATTCATACCATTATGACTATTAGTAAGTTTAATGGTGTGTGAAGGACCTCTTTTGACTGTGTGCGTGATATAAAACCTAACAAGACCATTCTACTGAGGGCTTGGTTCCATCAGTATTTCGTTGAGGATGTGAGTAAATAAATGATGTTAGAGGGAATTCTCTGATTATAGAGAGTGAATAGAGTATGTGGCTGGTCAGAGGAGAAGCAGTGAGTGAGTGAAATGGTTAGGGTGGAGACAGAACAGAAAATGACACGATAAACGATGAAGTGCGCTAGTCGAATCGTATTTGAATCTCTCGCCACGGTATTAGACGAGAAAAAACAAGCGGAAAAAGCTGTCAACCTCGATAATAGGTGGATAGTGCATGGAATTAGGTACGTTGTTAAAGTCACAGCACTATTGGAATGATCTGTCGAGAGCTGGAGGTGGTAATGGGGTGTACAGAAGATGGGAGGAGTTGGTGATGGAGGTTAAGAGAGAGGAGGGGTGATGGCAAATACATGTAACAGGAAATAAATTGTGCTAATAGTGTGGAGAGGATAAGAGTAAGTGAGTAGAGAGATAAGGATGATAGGTGAAAAGTGAAGCGAAACAGTGGAAAGGTGTGTGGTGATATTGTGGAAAGGTGTATAGAAAGCTAGCAGTAGGGGATGAGATGGAAAATGAACGATAGAGGGCCCCGGATGTGATCAATATGGACGAGTGTCGGAGAAAACGGAAATAGAAAAGGCGGATAATAGGGTAATCAAGTAACTAATTATTTACTATCAACGCAAAAATAAACGGAACCGTCGTGGGGTGCAGTGGGAGTAATATTTGCATTAATTATAAGGTTCAGGGGTAATGAGAGGAAAGTGATGATATACGGCTTCTAGGGTATACTATATCACAAAAGAAGTTATACTAGATGTGTGAGTAAATTAGTGTGTAGAGTAGATGGTAAGAAGTCGATCATCGTTTGCTGAATTTAGTATAGTTTTATTGAGCGTGAATTGAGGTAGGGAGTTTAATTTAATATGTCGCGTTTGACTTTAAGTACAATTCTTTATTAATGGATAATAGAGTGCAGTGTTATGAAATAGGTATATATATACTATATATATATATATATTATATATCTATATATATAATATAATATATCATATTTATAAATATTATAATATACTTTAATATATATATATAAATATATATAATAATTATGAATGATATGGTTAGACGACATATCATAAAATATACTATCACAGTCAAAAATAAATAAAGATTATATTTTTCTCAAACTCGTCGATCGTCATGCGTCATTTTTGGCCTGATAAAACCCTCCCTATGATCATAAGGAAATACATCTCATTGCAGGAAACAAAAATATGCTCCGACGAAGTATTTGATTTGCACAGCAAAATATGATAGAAGATTACGTACGTTTTTAGTGTAAAAATATTATTGTAAATTAATTTTGACTCAATGAAGTATAATAAATAGTCCTCAACATATATATTATATAAAATAATAATGAGATATATAATTATATTATATATAATAATAATAATATATATATAATATATATATTATATATATATATATATATATATATATATTATATTATATATATATTATATATTATATATATATATAATATTGCTTAAGAAATAATATGACAGTTCCGTGGCTAATGGTTCGCCTTTCTGTGTCTGCCGTTTCATAATCACCTTCAGGTCGCTCCAAGACATCGTTTAGAGACACCACCTTTATTTTCACATATAGTATTACACATTACTTTTATATCCACACCCCTCTTCGAGAACATCTTACGGACACCCATATCCGCTTATATCAATATGTGTGGAAGAGAAAATTTGCCAACAAGTGTGACTTGCGTGTCGTAGACGGCGATTAAGAGGACGGTGTCGTTGTTGGGCTTGGCTGCCCCTACCAATCTTATCTTTTGCCAGGGAATGGCTAATGGCAGGGCTCGGAGAAGGTCGTGGTTTGCCGTAAGTGGTACTGCTATCTTTAGGCGTAAATGTTGAATGGTATTGGGTTACATGGAATGTAAGGGGGAGAGAGGTGATGTATGTATTTAGAAAGGGCAAATTTTATTTGCTCGCTGTGACTGAAACAAAGATGGAAGGAAACAGTGAAAATGAGTAGTATGGTGTGAAATGTGTTTGGTATACATTTGTTTATGTTAAGGCCAAGGATGTTTATATTGTCAACAGGAGAGACGAGAGAACCGTCGAAAGAGATAGGAATGTTAGAAGGTGTTTTGGAAAAGGAGATTTGAGGAAGTTGGGTTTTTAAAAAATTGAATTTCACAAGGTTGAGACGACCCCACCGCAAATTCTATCCAGATCAGCGTGGATAGAATTCGGAAAGATTAAGACGAGAGGCAATTCTAGAAGTAAAAGAGGGAGCAGAATTGAAATGAGTTGAAAAATGAAGGGTCGAGTCATCGGCTTATGATTAGATAGAGTTTGATGTGCATGTGAGAAGATCATTAATGAAAAGTAACAATAAAGTAGGAGATAAGACAGAACCCTGAGGAACTCCATTATTGACAAAAAGAAGAAGTCGCCCCATCAACAACATCCCATATTGAACGATTTGAAAGAAAGCTAGACACAAGTAAGCAAAAAGGAGGATGAACCCAAAGGAGGGTAGCTTGGAAAGCAGTAACGCTTGCCATACTCGGTCAAATGCTTTGGATATGTCAAACGCCATCACGCAAGTCTCCCCGTAGTTCCTAAGAGCGGAAAACCATAAATCGGTTAGATAGGAAAGTATATCGCCAGTAGACCTCGAGCGCCGAAAGCCGTACTGGCGATCGGAAAGAGGGAATGAGTTTCCAGATGATCTAAGAAGTGAGAGTTGAGAAGGGTTTCAAAGATCTTAGATAGATTACAAGATCTATAAGGTGATAGTTAGAAGAATCAGAGTGGCTTCCTTTTTTCGGAATAGGTTGGACATGTTCGAGCTTCCAACAATGAGGGAAAGCTCTAGTATTGAGACATAGAGGGTATAGTTGAACGAGGGACGGGATAGCACTGAAGTACACTCCCTCAAAACTCGAGGAGGAATGCCATCTGGACCACCCACCTTCCTAACGTTCATAAATATTAGGAGCCCATGCACCCGATCAAATGTAATCACAGGCAAAGGCATAGGACACCTGAGAAGAGATGGAGGAAGAAGAGGAATGCCAGAAAATCGTCCAGGGTTGAGTTAGAGGAAAATAGGAGGCCGAAGAGCTTGGCCTTTTGAAATTTAGAATTAGCAACAGAACCATCAGATCGATTAAGAGGAGGAAAGGCAGATTTACAGAAGTGGTTAGAGATGTTTTTGGCAAGAGGCCAGAAAGATTTGTCAGCTATGGGTCTAGAGGCTATTCTGGTTTTGTGGCGGATGTTCCGGCTCCTATCCTTGGAGCCTATCTTCACTCTTCGAGGGGGGTCACCATCTGAAGCTAGTATCACAGGGGTTAGGATCTTGTGACCGCTTCTTTGAAAGGGTGCAATAAGAATTGAGGTTGTACGTTTCCAGTTTATTTGTGCTAATCCTAGATTTACAATTGGGGGTTGGACCCCTGTCCTAAAAAAACAAAAAAACAACAAAGAATTAGAACAGGGTAAATCTTAGTTATTAAATAATATATATCTACATATGAACAAATTTGATACTGCAGAAAGGTCCTCCAGAATAAAAACTTATGCAGAGTAGTAGTACAAAAATGAGTATCAGTGTGGGGCTGTTTTATGTATATGTATACACAGGCAGGAAAAGGATCCTCTCTGGTATACCTTCGCATGAGTCAGCATTATGGGTGTGAGGCTGTTTCATGTGTTTCATGCTGTTTCGCATGTAGCAGCATTACTTTTGGGTATGAGTTGTATACTCAGGTACTCACACACATAAAGGTACCATACGTATACAAATATTATATATATATATATATATATATAATATATAATATATAATATATATATATATAATATATATATATATATATAAATATATATATAATATATATATAGTATAATATATGAAATTGGCCAATTTCATGTTGCAGCCTTATTGATGAGAGAGAGAGAGAGAGAGAGAGAGAGGAGAGAGAGAGAAGAGAGAGCTCTGGGTTGTATGCGTCGAATAACAGTCTATCCCAAAACTGTTATTCCCCGCATTACTACCTAACAATGCGTCATGCACTTCTCCTCTCATTGCACCACTATGTAGCATGTCTGCCCGCTCTGGGTTGTATGTGGTAAATAACAGTCTATCCCAAAACTGTTATTTACCGCATTATTACTTAAAAATGTATCGTGCGCTTCTCTATTATCACCTCTCCTTGAGCTTGTACGTAACACACATGCCCACTCTGGGTTGTATGTGGTAAATAACAGTCTATCCCAAAACTGTTATCTACCACATTATTGCTTAAATGAGTATCATGCACTTCTCCTCTCATTGCACCGCTATGTAAGGAGCACGTCTACCTCGGGTTGATATACCCCAAATGTCAGTCTATGTGACTGCCATTTGTTGTATTATTACAAATATATACTACATTCCAAATTTTAACACTTTGTGGCTACTGCGCTTCTGCGCTACTATCACCTTCTCATTAAACTGGTATGTAGCCTGCCTGTCCACCTTGGGTTGTTTGTGGCAAATAACAGTCTATCTCAAAACTGTTTTTACCGCATTATTACTTAACAAATATACATGCAACACTTTTTTTATTTTTTTATTTTTCTCCTCTCTAGCTATTGCTAGTTTATGAACTTTAGCCCTAGCCTATGCCGGCTAGCCTAGGCTTACCTACTTGGCTCTACTTTCGCTTTCATTGTTCTAAAAATGATATCCTACATATTATCACTAGTTTGTTACTCATTAATTTCTTATGAAAATCTGCCTATTGCACTTCTATCTTTGTAGCTTCGTTATAAAATTCAGGCCTATCCCCGGCCTAATTTAGCCTTGGCTATCTACTATTATGTTTTTTGTTGCCTTAATAATATCTTAAATGCTACATTTCACCCATGATACGTACCTTGGTTGTTGTGTTTATTTGCGCGGCAACACTTTGCCAATTCTTTATATTAAATAATATTTAATTAATTATAATTATGCAGGTGGACGCTGAACGTGTTAACGTGACTTGGAAAGCGTTCTAATGACGCGCGATTGGGGCGGAGCTTAATTCGGAAACGTTGAAGTGGCGTGTTCCCTTCTAGGACGTACTCGGCTCCCTACAATATATATATATATATATATATATATATATATATATATATATTATATATATATATATTAGTATATATATATATAATATTAGATATATATATATAATATTTTACCGGTATATATATATAATACGTTATATATATATATATATTATATATATATATATATATATATTATATATATATAGTATACTATTATATTGATATAGTATTCTTGAAGCATTAATACTTGCTGAAGGAGATTATATATAAATGTAATTGTGGCCTAAGAAAGCTAAAAAGTTATAGGAATATAAAAGATAATAAAAAATAAACTACAAATTCTAATAATTAAATTAAAAGTTCCATTTCGTCATGACTTCTCTTTTTCAATAAGGCATTTGATTTTCGCTCTTCTTTTCTGTTTTCCTTTGACAGCTAATACTTGTATATTAAGTCCTTAGCCGTACTTATGTCCTCCGCCTTCTTTTTTTCCTTTGGATTCAGGATGAACAATTCGTTAATAAAAATTCTGTCACTCTGTTATATCATTTTTTATGAAAGGCGTTTTAGTGTGCGATGTCAAATAAGTTGTCAAATTCCTTCACAAAGGATTTCTTCCAATTCCTTCTTATTCTTGTTTCTGTTCATCTTTTGCAATTTGTATTTATTATATAGAACTTTCAACTGTTTTTTATGCGAGTTTGAGAGAGAGTGGTTAGTTTAGACTATCCAACTTGGGTTGGAGTTAGTAAAGAGTAGGAGTCTGAACTGATTACTGTGTGCTCTCCAACAAAATTTACTGCCCTAGTGGGGAAGAGCGCGGAAGGGCTAGAAGGATGATTCATTTTTAGTGAGGAAGTTTCACGAAAGGTAACTATGTTTGATCTGCGACGATAACTGAGTGAGAGTTAACTTCTCAGCAGGTCTCATATATATGAAATAAGAAATCAACACTCAACACGTGTTGAGAGTTTGAGATTTAGTGATTTTGCACTCGTGAGGAAGTGTAGCTGCGCAGAAAGATTTTTGGTAGAGGGAGGAGTTATAATCATATGGTTACACGGAGTGGTGGTAGGTTACACTGGGAGTGAGAGTAGTGCGATAATTACACTCAAAGTTTATTTTCACAAATCTCACGCATTAAACATTAATGTGAAAATAGAATAGAGAGTTGTGGAGGTACAAGAGTCCGAGGGAACGAAAGAGACAGTTGAGTAAGATAGAGCATAAATAGGCGATATAAATGTGAAACATTGAGAGCTGGTTGCGCGAGGTAAGAAAACTATGGAATGAATGTCTAGATGTATTACGAAAAATAGGGCTGGTCACTGCGATTCTACTCACGTGATAAGATCAAGAGTATTATAGGGATGTTTGTTGTGAGTGATAATCCTTGTGTATCCGCAGCACTGAGGTTATTTGAAAAAAGAGGCTAGAATGTAAACGGATAGCACGAGTAACATCTATCAAACTTGGTCAAGCAAAAATTTGAAGTATATTTTGTATCAAAATTCAAGGGAGGGGAAAATTTATAGAGATGTGCGTTTATTATTGTTTTCAGGGATGTCAGTTAGAGGAAGAAGGATAAGAATGGTGTATTGTCGGAATATATATACGATATGTAACGACTTGTTGTTAAGCAGAAGAAGAGTGAGTGGAGAATGATCGTGGCATATTACTCAAAGTGTATACTTTTATGTTGGTTCTATCATATGTTGTGGCGAATAGCTGAATGTGAGTTAAGAGGAAGTGTTAAATAGCATGGTAAATAGTTAGCAAAAATGTAGGTGAAATGGAGGAACAGAGAGTTTGTTTTTAGTAGCACTCTCTCAAGTAGACGAGAAGGTGAGGAATTATGGAATGGAAGAGGCTGGACACGAGGAGACACCTCATATCAAAGGAGTGATCTATGTGGATGGAATTATAAGGTATACGGAGCTTTGAGGTAAGAGGATAAAACGGGGAGGAAGGAGGAGTAGAGTTAGGTGAAGAAAATTGGGTGTCTATACAGTGGAAGGATGTTTAACCACATAGTGAACATTCCGATGGAGTTGTAGCTAAGAGAGAGGTTTCGCCTGGTAGAGCATGGATCGGATGTGTTTCAATGGTTTACCTACTGCGACCACTTTACAAGGGCGACTTCTAACGTGACATACACTTAGATTATGGATTAAAATTATATTAATTACACTTACAATTAATGTTAATTAATAATCTACACTTTAAACGATTTTGCAAGTGGAACGAATAGTCGAACAATAATATGGCGAGAGTAGTGAGACCAAAAATAGTAAATGTATTAGTCATTAAAATTCTACCGCCTTTAATTATACGTTAATGGCCAGTCTAAGTATATATATAGTTAATATAATATATATTAATTAATATAATCATTATATATTAGTTATATTATATTAATATATATATATTAAATATGTGGGAGATTTAGGTGATTGATTGTGATTATGGTAAGTGATTAGTACCAAAGAGATTATGGGAGGCTATTATAGTCGAGGGACTAGATAGCATATATAGCACCCTTATATAAGGTAAGGGGTATTTATTAAGGGGATATGATAACTGTAAGTATTATAGGGGAATTAGTTTAATTGAGTGTTATAGGGAAGATTATGCTGATATTTTGGTTGAAAGAGTGGTCGAGTGACTGAAGGACTTGAATCGGTGAAGAACAAGGTGACTTTTGAAGTGGTAGAATATGATAGTGGATCAAATTTTTTTTACATTGAAGAAACAAATGATTGGAAAAAAATGAGGAAGGAGAAGAATATATTGGTATTTAGGTTTATTAATTGCTTTGTGATGCGCCTGGTAGATCATCGTGTCTAATAAGGAATAGTATCTATGGCGGGCGTGAAGGATATACTGGTGTTGGTGGTAAGTTCTGAATGGAATCAAAGTAATTTAATGACGATATGAAGCGTGTGTAGAATAATACAAGGAAAAAGTGATGAGTTTAAATATTTAATTAAAGGAAATAGCAGGGATCTGTTATATCTCCTTGGTTATTTTATCAATTTGTTATATGGATGGGTACGGGTTAATGAAAAAATTTAAAAGTGGTAGGTTGCCAGGGTGAATGTAAAGAATAGAAGAGAGTGGTAGGTTCCCTACCTATATGAGGATGATGATTTGGTTTTGTGTATCGATCTGAAGAGAGTTTGAGAGATTAGTAAGAGAGATTTGGTATGGTGTGCAAAAGGAGAGGGGTTTTGAAAGTGAATGTGGATAAGAGTAAGCGTTAATGGTGTGAGTGAGGGACATCTTCGTATGAATTATATGTTTAGATGCTTGTAGAAGCGCTGGAAAAAGTGTCTGAGTTTTTATAAAGTACTTTAGGATATTACAGTATGTTGGATTAATAAGAGGAATGAATGAGACAGAGTCTAGTAGGAAAGTTGTGTTAAATGGCAAGCAAATGTTGGTGGTCATGGTTGCAATTTTAAAAGTCGTGACGCGTGGATGTAAAGTAGGAGACTAAGTGTATCTCGAAGGTACGCTAGTGATTTTACATGAGGGCTTATGTTGTTACCTGTGTTATATGGTAGTGAGACTATGGAAACTATGGCTATGGAATAAGAGTTATGATCTAAAGTACAATGTGTTCCAGATGGATGGCAAATCTTAGAGGCGTGTTAGGTATGAGAAGATATAAAATGAGTTAAATGAGAAATGAACGTATTAGTGAGTTGTGTGGTGTGAAGAAAGGGTTAATTGAAAGAATAAGTACGTTGAGATGGTTTGCTTCATGCTTTGGAAAAGGATGATGGATTAAGTCGGTTTATGTTACGGTTAATATGGTATAGTGGGTGAGTGTGTTGGAATCGATTGGCTTATTGAGCACGAAAGATAAAAAGTGCTTTGACGGATCAGTTGTATTATTTACTGGAGAGAAAAATGGTGAAGTTCGGCAGAGGCGAAAAAGAAAGGTTGAAAAATCACAGGGATTTACTGAATGGCGGTTTGTGGAGGGGGGTCTATGGTTGTGGACCACCTGGCCCATGGATATGAACCTGCATATTGACGAGTATGTCATAGTGGGGGAGTCTTTCGTCGCAGTCCATGTACTTCTAAGGGTGGACTTTTCTGAGTGTTGATTTGAGTTTCCTACCGATAAAAGGTACAAGGGTGGCGAATAAGACTGTGCTTTCTTTTTGACTTTTGCTTAACTTCAATTCTTCTGACATCCCCCTAATTGTTAGTTATACACACCTTTCTATACCCCGTTCTTGCTGAGAGAAGGTGGGTTATGATGATATATATATATATATATAAATTAATATATATAATATATATATATATATATATATATTAATATTATATATTACTATAATTATATATATATAATATAAATATAATAATATATATATAATATATGCAAAAGTACTTGTACTTGAACAGATTAAATTGCTAGAAATACTTGTACTTTGAATACATATTTTTAGAGTACTTGTCTTTACAAAATGCGGGCCTGCACCCAAAGAGCTAAATTATATATACTATATTATATAATATATATAATATATATATAATATTAAGTATATATTATATATATATTATATATATATTTATATATTAATAATATTATATATATATTATATATTATATATATTATATATTATATATTATTATATATTATTTATATAATATATATTAATTATATAATAATATATTTATATAATTATTATAATAATATATATAATTATTATATATATTTTATATAGAAATATATATATAATATTATAACGCACATAGGGGCCTATATTATATCATTATCCAGAACCATTTGTACTATTTTCACTTTGTGGGAAGAATAATTGGAATGGCAGTGTTCCACGGACATTACATTGACGGAGGTTTTACGATGCCATTTTACAAGATGCTTCTCAATAAAGCCAATTGTTCTGAACGGACATTGAAAGTGTGTGATCCAGATCTGCATCCGGTTCCCTAAACTGATATTTAAAGTAGCGATATAAAGGGAGTTATTGATTGTTACTTTTCTGTTGAACATGGACAGCTTTGGTGAAGTTCAAATGAAAGAATTAAAGGAGAGAGGCTCAGAAATTCAAGTTACTCAAGAAAATAAAAAGGAATAAGTGTTCGTCTTTATGTTTCTTTATAGGTTTATTGCAAGGAATCGAAAAAAACAGTTTGTCTGCTCATTCAGAAGGGCTCACACTGGAAGTACATTGGTGCGAACTCAGACATTTTTCTGTCACCTTTTGGACGAAAGAGAAATTATGGAGCTGGCTCTATGGATGGTTTGGGAAAATGAACTTAGTGACTGAGTGTATGACAAAAAACACTAGGAGAGGTTAAAAAGGGTAGCCTTATGTTTTTTTAGCTTAATTACCGTTCATAGTATATATATATTATAATATATAATTAATAGATGAATGAATACAATATATACTACGATATATATATGAGGTATTCATGATATGATATATATACTATATATATATAATAATATATAATATATAAATAATAGTATAATATTATATATATGTAACTATATATATATATATATATATATATAATATATAGTATATTATAGATATATATAGATATAATTATATATATAATTATATATATATATATAAATATTACTTATATATATATATGATATTATATATATATATATATATAATATATATTTATTAGTGTTTCTACATCAAACATAGTTTTTATATATTAATACTTTTCCATTATATAAAAATAGAGCAAAACATTTTTAAAAAATGGATTTATTACTTTATGGTACACTTACTAGAGGCAAAATATTAAAACGTTTAAAGATTAGTTCTGATTTTCCATGAGTTATAGGTAATGAAGAATTAAATAACGGCAGGTAAGGAACTTTTGCTCATTGAAGCCTCTTCAGTCTGCTATAATGTTACCATACAGACATCTAGGAAAAGACTTTAGCTATTTATATAATTTGATGAGATCCGCGTGACTAGTTTTTCATATTTTCGATGGTGATGACGATGGCAAGGTTTTGAGTTGAAAAATCCATCCGTGAGATTTATTTAAACTATTATGTTGTGTGTTAAGAACATTTTTTGGAAATTTCAAAATTTTTTTTAATTATTGTACCGACGTGTAACGAACAAACGTGGTTTTATTGGCAAGGATATTATTATGAGAAGGTTGGGGGGGTAGGAAAGGATGACCTTATGGGAGATGAATGAACAATGAGTAGGGGTCTATTGGATATTGGATCTTAGATGGTATTAGTTGTTCAATTTTTTTAATGTTAAGGAGAATAGCTATGTTTAGAAGTTTTTTGTTGCTAGATGCATCCAATTTATGTTCCGTCCTTGTTTAGATGTTAGATATTGAAATTATGTATATTGCAAATTATAGTTATCATATGTAGTTATCGTTTTCTGACTTGGTTAGAGATATACAGATTAGATTTGAAATGGAATGCTGTTAATAACGGTGTTGAATTTTGATCATAGTGTTCGTGTCGTATAAGTGTGCCGTATGTAGTTTTTCGTGTCACCCTCAATATCAGACTGTTGCTGAGATCGTGATGAGTGTTTGATATTATCTTCTAGTAAGATTCGTTTGTTTCAAGCTATGTGATTGGCTTTATGGGTCGACTGGTATTGCGGCGGGATAGGTATGGTTGTATATACATTGCTAAAGGTTAGGGGTGGGTTTTGGAGTGGTGAAAATGTGTGTAACATTTGGTGTAATGATATAGCGAATATAAGGTGGAGTAAGGTGATATTTTGGAGGTATGTATTTTTTAAGAATGGGTATGTGTGAGTACGTAGAAGGGATGGGGAGGTAGGAGATGTTACGTTAATTTTTGTAGGTGGGAGGAGAGTTGATGGGAATAGTCATTAATTGATAGGTATATATGTCGGCTTAACTTGCATTTTACTGTAAGACTTTGAATTAACACGATAGGTGCACCTAGTAGGTTTTATGTAATTTTAGTGATGTATTATCTCATTAAAGTTGTTTTCTTTATTGAGATTGATGGGGGAGCAAATTTTGAATTCTGTTTGTGCATAGGAATCAGGGATGGCATTTTGGTGATTTTTTTTTATTTTTTTTTTATTAAAAAAGTCTTAATTGTGATTTTTTTGATATTTTTGATTTTTGGATTCGGCTAACGTTCGACGCTCGAAATATAATTGCAAGTCTCACAAATCATTATATTATATCGCGTGACGTTACAGATTATCTGATAAAAAATAGAGAAAAGGGAAATTACATACAGAATCACAATTGATTTCTTAAACACACACTCAAAAATCACTAAAAATGCTATTCCATACCTAAAAAAGTAATTAAATCCATTCTCCTTTTATAAATTAAGTGTTTTGTGACTTACGTTGGCTCCACACAGGTGTGAAATATATATATAGACTGCTGTACGTATCACCCCTCTAATACTATATATTATATATGGGTATAAAATAATTCGTTATAGTAGTAGTATATTATGTTATATAGTAGGTAAGTGATATATTATTCATTACCTGTACCTAAGTATAGGTGTATAGTACCATAAATCACCATTAACCTCATAACTTCACAAAACACTGATCAATTCTCTCTTATTATAAGATATAGCTCACTTATAATCACGCCTCTGATATATATATCATACTCAATAAATACTCACTATTTCTCTCTCATTATTACTAGGATATCAATTTCTTTTTTATAGGATAACTTATCAACCTAATCATTATATTTTCTTTATCGAATCTTTTACTCACTCACATACCGTAGCTTCTGCTATAGGGTTTATATCATATTCAATAACATACTTTACTATATAGCCACTATAATATTAATAACTAATATCGGTAATATCATATACTTTGAATAATAAATTACGTATATATATATATATCAGTATAGTGATATACTGTATTGGATTGCAATTTGAGTGATTCTTTTGATAGTTTAAAAAAAATCAATGTGATTTTCTTGATTTTATCTTTTCTTCTATTTTTTACTAGATTGCGTAACGTCACCGACTATATAATGTACACTTAGCACAAAATCTCATCATATTCACGTGATCGTCTTACGAATCCAACAATAATACAAAAAAATAAAAAAAAAATCAAAAATCACAAATTTGCAATTATTTTTAATAATAATCATTAGAAAAATTAATAATTTCGTTCAATTATCAAATGTGCATTCCCTGATATCCCTTATGATATTACGAGTGGCTGCTATCCAAGAAAACTCTACTCTTCTTTCGGGGGGCCAAACAACAATCCGTTCTTTTAATATGTTCATTATACTTTCTACTAATATATTATATATATATATCTAAATATTTACTTATATATACTAGTCTATATAAGCTACTAGTTACTATTATGGATGACTATATATGACTACTCATTATTTATCTATCTATTAATCATTTGAAAAACCAAGATCTATAAAAGATTATATGATTATATTAACCAAGGCAACTTACTTTTTTCTTTTTACTTAAATCCTTAAATCTACCTTATTATTTCTTTATTTCTAAACTCATTGATTTTTTATATATTTTATACTCAATTCTTATTGTTACTCTTATTACTTCCGATGGTCGCTTATTTATCTTTCTATTCTAGTAACTCGCTAATATTATATAATAACACTTTAATGTACATATATATATTAATACTTTTTCTATACCTATATCACTAAGCATATACTTCTTTATTAATAACAGTTAATAAACTATATATTAATAATATACTCACATAATTATAGTTATTTAAATTTTTCTATACTCACTATTCCCTTATATATTCTATTCGCGTATACTACCTATACTTATATATATAAGTTATATATATATATATAGGTTAACTATTTATTACTACCATAAATATTTTCCTCTATAAATTTACCCGTGAGGGGTATACTATATATAATATATATATATATAATATAAGTGGATGGACAAATATTAATTCCTAAGAAAAAATGGGAAGATTTATATGAATTACTAAAATCATCTACCTAAATTGTTAAATTTATCGCCTGACATGAGAGTGAGCGAAAGCTGATAACATCTTCAATTTTTTATTTCAATATTTCGATGCTTGTAGAGGGGAGGGCAAGTCAATAAGTCTTTCATCTCCAGTAGGTAATTCTCAAGTATAGTTTTTCAGAAGTCTTAATGTTGAAAAACTTCTTTCTACTGAAGCAATTGACACGGGTAAAATTGCCAAGTATTTGCAACAAGCTGTAAATATTTGGAAATTGTTGAGATTGCCGAAAAAGTCAAACTAGAGTCATCATTTGCAGTTTTGCGCGCGATGTGCTGTGATGCCATTCTTTCATAATTCCTCTATAAAAATCCAAATTCTGAACTCTCTAACTTTCAAGATAAATCTTCGATTTGGTGCCTTTACGATCGAATCATTTCCTTGCCTAAATATTTACAACAAGTCTCTTTATTTCTTCGTTCACTTTCCTAGTTGCACATTACCACCGCACGGTATGACAACATGCATGGAAAATTTAAAACTTCCTTGATTCCTATGTGATATTAAATCATCACAACAATGCTATAAAATGGTATGTGTGTGATAACAGTTCTGTGATGGGTTCGAACTTAGGAATGTTGGGTCTGTATTTTTGGGAATTTGTTAATCTTAGGGGTACTAGCAATTTTCGAATACATTCAGTTTTCAGATTTCAGATGCGCTTTCAACATTTCTATTAAAATACACTCTTAAATTGCTTTAATGTGTTGCATTTTCTCTCATGGTTTCAAGTTTAGTTTTAACACTATTAACATGTAAACATGGAAAGAGCTGACATTTTTCGAGATTATTATAAAAATTAATTAATCTTCTTGCAATTCCATCATTTATTAAACGGTATATGATACTAAAATTTCAGTTGTCTAGAATAATTTACGGAGGAGGGCATGGCACCCCTGTCCCCCCTACACATACGCCACTAATACTATATATATATATTATACTATATAACTACTATATAATTATATTTATATACCTCATACTGATTACTTATATTATTTGTAGTATTAATATATTATTTTATTATTTACTATACGTATATATATTAAAGGGGTGACTTGTTTCAGGTGTGAGAGATTATCGGACTAACACACTGAAGGAAATGAACGCATTTAGGCAGTTTTTGATTGTTGGTGTGAGCGGGAGTGGAATGTAATTTGCACGAGTAATAAATGAACAGTTTACATTGAGATGGTTTGGTCATTTGGAAAGGCATGGCATGATATGCGGATGTTGACCATCAATAGTTTAGCGGATACTGTAGCTGGTAGGTGTGAGTGGGAAGATCGACCGAGCTGGCGAAAAACCAAAGAAAAGTGAATCGATGCTCAGTAAAGGAATATGCCTGGAGGAGAGGAATATCATAGAGCTTGAGTAGCAGGCTCAGAAGGAAAGGTGCTGCATAATAGCGACGTGAATGGCTGGGTTTGTGAGGGGGATATAGTTGTGGCCACTTATGGGCCAAGTTATGAGCTCTTCTACCAGAAATCCACTACCGCATAGTGAGGGTCCGTCGCACTTAGTGCTGCTGAAACCATCAGTGCTTTATTGTCTTCATGTACTGCGACAGTCCGCTTTTCGGACTTGCATCAATATTTTCTATTAGCTTTTGTTTCCATGCTATTGTGGCGCTACTCTCACCAAACCAGAGATGATGGACAATTAACCCAGAGTTTTTTGATCAAATTACTACTAACCAGTGGGTTTTTTTGAATTTTTTGGATTTTAACATTTTCAAAACTTTGGTTTTCAAATTATACTTTTACTTACTAATGCTTTAGTTCTCATTACTTTCATGATCATCATTGAGAGATGGGATTACTTTAAAAAGATCAACATCGATAAATTTTAAATATAACTATTTTTTTATTGATTTTAAAAATGTCAAAAAGAAATACCTCAAAAAAATGGTCAAGTACATGCTGTAGAGGAAGAGGGAAAGCTTTGAGTGGGATGAAGTGTCAACAGTAGATGACCACCCCACAAGAGTTTTCTGCATTTATTGCAATGAAAACATTATAAAAAAAATTTAAAGGGTCAGGGCTCATCTGGAAAGATGTACAAAAAGAAAACAAGCTTTTCAGAATCACGTTGCTCCTCCGCAGGCTCCGCTATCTCTAATGTGTCTGCCCATGACTCAAGAGTTAGGGAAAGTAGTCTAGCATGCGTCAGTGATATCAGTATTGAAAATTTGTTGCCTTGACAACCTCAAAGAAAAGGTGGGAACCTATAACCTCCACACCAATAAAAATGAAAAGGCAAAAATATATTTCTTCATATGTATATATAACAACACCTGAAGAAAAATAGGAGCTTGATTTAAAAGGGGCAAAAAAATTTTTCTCTGCAAACATACCATTTAGAACTGCAGATAACCGAGAATTTAAGAAGATAAAATCATTATGGCCTGGATATGAACCACCAAACTGCAAAGTTATAGGATCTAGTTTGCTCTCTAAAGTAAACGAGGAAGTAAAGAATTCATTGCAATTAGATGAAAAAACCAAAGCTGTGACTCTTTTACAAGATGGATGAAATTCAGTAACAAATGACCCTGTAATTGCTCATAGTATTCACAGTGGGAAAGAATCTTATCTTTTATCTGCAATTGATCCCGAAAGTGAAAAGAAAAGTGCAGAATACTGTGCTCAATTTGTAAAGAATGTAATCAATGTAGCAAAGGAGAAATATAACAAAGATGTAAGTAAATTTCCATTTTTCTTTTCCATTGGTATAAAATATTAAAATAAAAAATGTATACATCACTATGATACTATCTAAATTAAATTTTCATTCAACACCCTGCGTAACTATATTGTTCATTATAGTTTTTGCTTTATGCACTGACAATGAAAGTAAGATGCTGAAAATGTAAGAAATTATTAAAAAAGATTTCCCAGAAATTATAATATATGGATGTTCTGCTCATTATCTCAACCTACTTGAAAAAGAAGTATCTCCAAAGTCAGTTCTTAAGCATGTTGTTGAAATCAACAAATATTTTAGGAATCACCATCGGCCACATGTAAGCAACTCTGATATTTAAAAATTATAGTGCAAAATAACTGATGTATTGTATTTCTAATTTCTTATTATTTATCTAACAAACCCGTTTATCAAAACATTAACATTTATAGGGTTGGTTTTCAGAAAAAGGTGGCATGATGCCTCAGTTGCCAAACGAAACTCGTTGGAATTCTCAGCTGGACTGTGTTAAAAGTTATTTAAATAATCATTCTTTATATATGGAAATAAGGAGGAAGCATATGGCCGATATATATGAAAATATTGGAAAATTAATTGATAACGCCGGAATTAAAAGAGAAGCAATGAATTTGCAGTCACAGCTTAAGATTGTTGGAGCAACACTTGATAAGGTAAATAAGATATAATTTTAAAATTTACCATGTACACAAATCACAATCATATTATAACGGAAGCCAGCAAAATAATACAATTATTTTTAATTAGTATACTGGTACCTTTTAAAAAAAAGTTAATCATATGAAAAGTAAAAAGGCAAATCATAACCAAATTGTTATTTCAGGAGTTATTGTAATATATATATATATATATATATATATATATATATATATATAATAACTCCAATATATATATATATATATATATATATATATAACATATATATATATATATATATATATATATATATATATATAATATATATATATATATAATAATAATAATAATAATAATATATATATATATATATATATATATATATATATATATATATATATATATATATATATATATATATATATATATATATATATATA
>JABUQX010051531.1:0-15000 GCA_015478945.1 Trachelipus rathkii | reverse complement strand
GAGTGATATGACGTCTGTTATTCATTACTTAAATTGTCATCCAAATTTCTTCTTTTTTTCATGTCAATCTTCTCTAATTTTTGTTGTATATATTTATTCTGATCCATTATAATGTCTTCATTTTTTTCACTTATGTGTATTCCTATATTTTGAAAATTCTCTCTCATTACACTTCCCACCTTTAATTTTTGGTTTATCTTTCCAATTACCTCTTCATGGAAACTCTCTTCACCTCCATAGATCATGTCATCAACATGTGCTCCCATTATCCCTATAAGCAGAGGTAGGCACGATCCGTTACTCCGTTACTAACGGAACTAGCTTTTTGAGTAACGGAGTAACGGACTCGTTACTTTTTCTTTCATGTAACACACTGAGTAAGTTCTGTTATTTTTTCCTCCGTTACTTTTTAGTCCGTTACATTTTGTTTGACTTTCTTTGAATGTTGATAGCCAATTGACCACCTCGGTCAAGCTAAAAAATTTTTTATTATATATATATATATATATATATATATATATATATATATATATATATATATATATATATATATATATATATATATATATATATATATATATATATATATATATACTTTGTATATATATATATATATATATATATATATATATATATATATATATATATATATATATATATATATATATATATATATATATATATAGACAAATATATATATATATATATATATATATATATATATATATATATATCCCACAACTTTTTTCCTTCAGTTTCCGGAAAACGGGGAGTTATTGGTATAAGCCTTGGATAGTTTGTAGGATAACGCACAAAGAGAGATATCAAGCGAATAATATTTATTTCGAGTTTAAAATTTCACCTCGGTGAAAAGAGTGCCTAAAAAAAATTATAAAAAGAAATTACAAAACATGAAAAATATAAAAATGGGTTTCACAAGAAAAATTATACATAAAACATTATAAATTTTTTTCCACATATGCCAAACATCTTATTTTACCCAAATTCTAAATGCTATAAAAGGATTGTAGATGCATATTTTCACACCTTTCAAAAATTATTACTAATACACCAAAAAAACTGATACAAATTTACACCTCTGATGATGAATGTTATATAATTAATATGGAGGCACCATAAACAGCAAATCTTTAGAGTACAAAAATTTCACATATGTTCCAGCCGAAGCTAAACCTGATTTTATTAATTTCAGCTGGTAACAAAAATTGTATACAAAAATTTATTAAAAAAAATATATGCATGATTTTAATTCTCTATGAAGGCCATAAGGAAAAACAAAGTTAGATGCTCGATGTATGTAATTCAGTATGCCATAAATTTCACCTAAAAAAAAATTACAAAAAAATTTATTATAGAAGAATACCAAACTGTAAGTAAATTACACCTCTTATGATTTATTTATAAAAATGTTATAGAAAATTCAGCTTGTAACAAAATTGAGGTGTAAACACAAAATTTCATACTTTCAATGGGGAACATCAGAAAGGGAATTGTCCAAGAAACAAAAAAACATTTCGGCATAAGGCATTTAGGTCATTAGATTTTAGATTTTAATTTTCAAGGGCGTGATTTTGAAAAGGTTATGTGATTTAATTGTAAGCAAAATTTGTTTATCTTATAAAAAGGGGAAAAAATTTTTTTCGATTGAAGTGGGGCGAAAAAGACAGTTCATTTAGTAATACGACTCATATTAAAGTCTTATTACTAAATGTAAGAAAAATTTGTTTAACTTATAAAAGGGGGAAAAAAAATTTCGATTGAAGTGGGGCGAAATATACCTATGATTCTAAATTTATATGAAAACTTAATATGGGGGCATTATAAACTGCAAATCGCTAGTACCATAATTACTCACAATTTTCAGCCGAGGCTAAACAAATTTTAAAAGATTTCAGCTTGTAACCAAAATTAAAATTACAAAAATTTATAAAAAAAAATATATGATTCTAATTTTATATGAAGACTTAATATGGGGACATTATAAACTGCAAATCGCTAGTACCATAATTACTCAAAATTTTCAGCCGAGGCTAAACAAATTTTAAAAGATTTCAGCTTGAAGGGTTGGCGCCCAGAAGTTGGCCACATCTGAATAAGCTTTGGGTGAAAAGTTCGTTCAGTATGGAATCATAAAGTGTAAAAAAAAAAAAAAAAAAAATTTCAAAAATTTTAAATGATTTATAGTGTTACCAAGAGACTTAATAAAACTATGTACCAAGATTACAATTTCAAAATCTTCCTCAGCGCACAAGGAAAAGAAATCAAAGTTCATAATATGTATCAAAAAAAAAACTTTGATACTAAGGTTAAATTTTAGGAAGAGAATAAAATTTTAATATATAAATTTTAAAGTCTTCGAAAAAAAAATTGTCGAGGTAACCGAGGCGACAAAACTGTTTCTCGCTTTCAAATAAACTTTTTTTTTTTAAGAAGTTTATTTGGAAGTGTGAGTGATAAAAAAATAAAAAAAATCACTAAAGAAAATATCCTAAGCTAATAATTTACTCATACGATCATAAAGTTATCAAGTGGAAAAAAAAAATCGATATCGCAAAGTCCTCGAGAAGAGGAAAAAAACTCGGAGGGGTGTGTGGCAAAACAGTTTTTCAATTCCAAAATATATTTTTTGTTTATTTGGAAGTGAAAAAAAAAACTAAAAGGCATTCAACAAAAAGGAGGGAAAATTTTGGCTAAGGGGGGGGGGGGTTGCGACAAGAGATAGTTCACCTTCAAATAAACCTTTTGGTAAAGTTCATTTCAAAGTGTAAAAGAGAAATATTTAAAAACTACCAGACATCAACAAAAAGGAGGAGAAATTTTGGGCATAGGGGGGTTTGCGACAAGAGATATTTCACCTTCAAATAAGCCTTTTGGTAAAGCTTATTTCAAAGTGTAAAGCAATATTTAAATTTTTAAAAAAATCACAAAGTCTTTAATAAAAGGGAAAATTTTTTCGATTAGATTGGGGCGATACCACACAAAGCATTTCTAAATATGCTTAAAATGGTAAGCATATTTAGAAAAGTTGAAAACTAAACTAAATCATTTCAAACGTACTTTAACAGCACTGTACCCTAATCATGTAATCATATACCCAGGACTATCATATTCCGTATTATAACTTTATTATTATTATTATTATTATTATTATTATTATTATTATTATTATTATTATTATTATTATTATTATTCAAAGAAAACCTAAAAACTTTTATTTGCTTTAATTATTTTTTTTCTTTTTTTTTTAAATTTTCCAGAGAGAAAGTTGTGTGCATCATATATATACGGTATTTGGATATGGAGGTAATAGTTTTATGGGTTCAAGAAGAGCAAGAAAGGAAGCTACGATTTACAAGTTTTATTAGAGCGGAGGGGCACTAGGATACAGGATAGAAGTTATAACTACTTTAAATAAAAATATTAATGGAAGAGAAAATTTTTAAATTATGGCCGGGGAAAAAAAATAGGGCCCTTAGTAGTCTATTTAAAGCGTATAAATAAAATATAAAAACAAAGGGGATATATATATACGCTTGAGAAAAACAAAAAAATTTATAAAGTATGTGATATTGCAAAAAAACAAAATTTATATTGAAAAGAGAAAGAAAAGAAAAAAAAACTATTCCATGATACTTCCAGCAAATTTTAACAAATCCCAAGTTTGGGGGTAGGTTTACGCTTACAAGGTAGGGCAGTTTTAAACCTCAACTTTTATAAAAACCCTGAGCTTAAATTAGGCTTTCAAAACTTCTAAAACCTTAAAATTATTTCCTAGAAATTTGTATGAATAAAAAAATGTAAATGGGAAATGATCTAAAACTTACCAAGAAATCACAAATTTAGCACAGAGAGAAAATTACACGACCAGCGAGGCTGATCTGTTAAGAATAAATGCTATATTCCAGCGTGTATAGTCGGTCGCTGGGGCGAGGGGGGGAGGAGAGAGTGGGGGTCGAGAGAAGGATTTATGTTTTGTTTTGGGGGATAAAAGTACTAGAAATCACTTTAGAATAAGTGGTATGTTTATTTTAGTAAGAGTCCAGTCGAAATATAAATAATTTAGAGTATATTAAATGAAAGATTTATACATAGAGCTTCCAAGAGATATTAAAAATTGTTGATAAAAGCAGAAATTAAAATTTAGGAATAAAAATATAAAAATTAGTTTGTTGGCAACTCTGGAAGAATTTTATCAGATAGATGGGGGAGAGGGGTTTGAGGGAGATCACATGATGCTTCTCGACGAATGAGAAAATTAAGATGGGGGGGAAATGTTGTAAAAAGTTATTTTTATTTTTATTTATTTATTTTTTTTAAAAATCGGGAAAGAAAGAAAAAAAGAAAATGTGTGATAAGAAAGTAGATTCATGCTTTCTTTAAAATCTATACAAAAAATTCTTTTTTGGTATAGAGTTCTCCTGCCAGAAAAAAACTCTGACTTATGCAATAGTTGCATATGGGTTGGATTCTTGGACATGAGATTGAAAACTACAATTTGTGAATTAAAAGAAAGTAAGGTTTGACATCCTGCTTTAAGAGTATATGGTGATTTATAAGGATAAGGATTATAATTGCAATGAGTGGTGTAGCTTATGTACAGAATTTGAGAATAGAGTCCAGGCATTATAGATTACCCTTGGTAACTGGGTTAAGGAGGAACCAAATGTAAATAGAATTTAAATGTTGGATATGTCATAGGGAGTCATGATCGAAAGGATGTAGGGATTATCTTCGTGTTTGACATTACAAAATTTTGAAATGACTGTGAAATCTAATTTCGTATCAAAAATATATTCTAACTTTAGTTTGAAATAAACTGAAAATAATATAGATAGTGCCCCAAAAATAAGTAGTATTTTTGATGTTACTAATAATAAAAATATTAAGAATGAAAAAAAAATATGGGGAAGAAACATTATCTTTGTTCTATTTTTCTTTAAAAAAAAATATTTTTTTATGTGTTTAGGTTGTTAAAACTGTAAGCAGTTTTCTTTAACATTTAGAAATTTCCCTGATTTCTAAGATGTGATTGTTTATTTTATATTTTCTCAGTGAAAATATAAATATACTGCTGGTGGCGAGAGGAAAAAAATTTTAAAGTCCAAAAGTGTTTGTGATTAGTGTAGAAATTTTCCTGTGTGAGGAAAGAAGAGTTTGTTTTCTAAAGTGCAAGATTAAGTAATAGTTCGTTTTCCAAAGTGGAAGAATAAATAGGTAAATGAGGAATTTGGATAGGGCGGTCTACTTTGAAATGATATTCAGGAGGTAGTGGAGGTGGTGAGGGAGAATGAATTTGTGGCGTTGAGGGTAGAAGTGAAGAAGGAGAATTGTCACAAGATAGTTTTGGAGGTATTGCGGTGGGAAGGTCTTTGAAAGTAAGCCTTCTTGGAGGTGAAGGAGACAAAAAGTTAGGCTTTGGAGGTGGTCGGAGGGCGTAGGAAGAAGGTTGTGGTGGAGGATTTGGAAGAGTTTCGAAAGATATGTCGTGTGAAAGTATGAGTTTTATTTCTGTTTGTGAAATGGAAAGGTTAGAGAAAACTCGTAGAGATTTAGATTGAGGAGGGACTACAATTTCTTTATTAAATAAGACTGGCGGTTGTGTGACAACCATAGAAAGTCCGGTAGTGGTTCCCTGAGAATTCGGTTTGGGTATAGGATGTGCATCATCTTGTAACAGAATAGTTTGAGAATCCGAATAAAATGTTGTTAAATGAGGAGAGGAAGTTAAATTTTTAATGAGTTGAGAATGACTCAGTGTTATATGGAACTGCTTCGGTTTGAAATAAAGACAAACGTGAGGCTACTTTAAGTGGTTTTTGATTAGAAAGATTTGCAAAATCAGGAGCTGAGAAAAGTGTTTGAGGTTCTAAATATTCAACAAGTGATGGTTTGGAGGTCAAATCATAGTGCTCAGAAACGAGAGTGTTAGAAGCTAATAAAGAATTTGGTATCGTTTCTTCATCAAAAGATATAATAGTATCTGAGAAATCCTTTTGAGAGGAAGGGGGAGTGCCGTGAAAAAGATTTTCATTCATATTAGGTAGATCATGCATAGAGGAAGAAGAGGAATCGGTTTTTATCGTTAATGATGGTGATATATCAAAATTTTCAATCAAATAATGAAACGAATTCGTGCTATCATAGAAATCAAATGGTTTTATATTATTCAAACAAGAAGATTTTTGAAAACCATGTTGAAAGTTTGAAAAAGTATGCCCTATTAAGCTATTCTTATTTTAAAAATTATTACCTACATTGTTTGTGGTGTATGTAAAAGTTGTGTTTCTAATTACATCTTTTCTACTTAACATTCGGTTTCTCCTATATCTATGGAAAGTGCGCTTTCCATGTTCAATAATATTTAAAATATTGTTTTGTTCGTTTTTATCATCAGTACTTTGCCTATTTTTACCATTTGAGATACATATATCATGGCTGCTCTTTACCTTGGCATTCGCTGTGCCTAATGTATCATATGCTCTGTTCAAATTGTCACCTTCCCAATGTTCTATCTTTGCGTGAGCTATCTCATTATCAAAATCGCTTGTGGAACTTCCACTTATATCATCTCTGCTATCAACCCTTACATCTGCTACATATTTGTTCATATAAATAGAGTTATTAACCTTACCTTTTATTTGGAAATCAACATCTATCTCCAAACCTATTTCTACTTGCTGCGTAAGTCTTTTATGAATTTCATCACCATTACCTTCGCTATTTTCAACTGCATTTGAGTTCTCATTTCCATTTTGTAACTTCGGTGTATCCATTTCGCTTCTGAACTCTGTTGCTATCCCATTGCTTTCCAACTGTGCATTTGATATGCTTCTCGGTTTTGCTAAATTTGGCGTATCAATCTGTAAATCATTATTAAAATTCCTGGAAAATAAAGAGTTTGTGTTAAGAGGAAAGTCCATATTCCGCATCTTCTCTTGAAAATGGGGAATATGTGCCTCTGGGTGATTTTGTGCAAACTCATATTGAGTGGATTTTTGTTCTCCCAGAGGTGATTGCTTTAAAACTTGCGTCATAACTTTTCCATTTTCTGACCTATAATGTGCTCCATAATTACCAAAATTTATAGAACTATTAGCGTTACTCTCATTCATATCAGTCCTATTTGTGACAGCTCTAAAGTATATTTTAGACCTGTCTTGGAACATCCCATACCGTCCCGATTTGGGCGGAAGTAATGTTCTCCAACTCTGAAATAACTAGATTAGTATCACATTCACTCTCATTAATGCTATCTGCTTTACCATTTTGAATGTAGGTTATGCTATCTACATTCTCTATTCTATCTCTGGTAATGGTGTTTGCTACACCATGAAAAGTGTTAGGCTCATGAAGTTGAAAATAGTATCATTAAAACATATAGAACATGCATTTTTATCATTAATAAAATTTTCGCCTATCTGGGCTTTTCCTTGGTCATAATGGCTACATATAAAATTATTAAGAGGAGAAGCTTTGCTGAAAGAAAAATGAGGATTAAGTACATTTACATTATTTGCTTGATTAACATTATTAGAAATAAAATGAGTCGTTTTCATATTTGCATGTGAAAACCTTTCTTTCATAGTTGCGTTTAGATTTCCGTGAGAGGTGGCTTTGTGATCATTCTTTACATTCATAATTGCGTTTGAAATACCTAGAGAAGTGGTGTCGGAGGTAACATTTAAATAATCCCTATCATTTATATTATTAATATTTATAAAAACATGCGGGTTACAATCATTTTTACCTAAATTTTTTTTACATTTGTGCTCTCTGAAGGAAATACATCATCTTCAGTAGTGTTAAAGAGCTCACAGAGAATGGGTTAGCGTTTTTCGAAACATTCATAGCTGACGCTACTGTACCCTGAGATATGTTTTCAATATTAATTACATTCATAGTTGCTTTAGAATTACATTGCGAATTTGTTTTATTTATATTTAAATATGCTGTATCAATCAATGCATGCAGAAAATTAATTAAACTATTCTCGTGAACAGTGGTGCGTGAGTTAGCATTTGGATAATTCTTATTAATTAAGTGATTGGAAACATTTAAATAATCAGGAACCTGGAGATGCGTTGATTGAAAATTTGGGTCCAAATTGTGACCTACATTCATAGCTTTAAATAAATTGCCTAATTTAATAAATGAAATGTTATTTCTGCTATTTTTAAGAACATTTGAATAATATGCTTTTGTGTTTTGATATAAATTAATAGCTGCATTTAAATTATAATGAGATTTTGAGCGCGTTTGAACATTTAAATAATTTTTATATTTGCTCTGTGAATCAAAATAAGTTGTTTGCATATTTACATTTGTTAAAATTTCATTATTACTAAAGGTATTTGTGTGAGTGATGGTGCTTTTATTACCATTTGGAAAGTCAGGATTGCGGAGGGGAGACGTTTCATGTTGTTCTGCCCTCCTTAATGAAAAAAATCCTGACTCTGCTCATCGTATTGATTTTCAACGATTTCATCATAAAAATAGTTTTCTTGTTCATCGTAATAGTTCTCTTCTTGAGGTGTTTCATATTGATCATCTAAAGCTTCTTCATATTCATCTGTTGGTTCAGCCATTTTTGCGTAAGACGTTTGGTTATTTCTCCATGAAGGTTTATGATTCTGTTGTGGCGTTTGCTGATAGTTTAGTCTAGGGGGAAACACCGGTGCTTGTGGCTTTTCCCGATGGTTGAAAGTTTTTCTTTGATAAATTTGTTGAGGTTGCTGAAAGTTTTGTTTTCTCCAATTTTCATGCGTATATCTTTCATGAGAGAAATGTGTGAATGCTGGACCGGCTTCCCGGTTATGGTTTTGATTAGATCTTTTAAATTTTGGTGAAGCTCCTGCCTTTGAGAGCGATTTGGCAACGTTATTATCTCTTTGAAATTTATACATGGTAAATATTGTGATCAAAATATTATGATAAATATGTGAGTAACATTTGCCTTTCCAATATTGCAAAATGCGAGTAATTAGTGTTGTCCGCAATTTGGACGATTAGTAAATAAAATTTCCCCAAAAGTTACGTTACGTTAGCTTTAGATTTTTGGCTTTCGTTATTATAAAATGCAAAGGGGTGTATAAGTTTTATATCCAAAATTATATATAAGCTTTGTTTGTAAAATAATAAACTTTTGAGAAAAATTGTCTAACCTGTGGTGTGTAATAGCTCTCGAAGTGAAGTTCTTGGCACTCTTTGCTTTGCGTTTGCTTCTTTCTTCACCTATATAAACTCCAGTAGCTTGCTTCGGAAACACTTCTTATCTTCGCCAATACTCTCAAAATGATTCGCTCATGCAAGGGACGCCGCTTTCCCTTTTCCTTCATGTTTCCGGAAAACGGGGAGTTAAAAGTATAGGCCTTGGATAGTTTGTAGGATAACGCACAAAGAGAGATATCAAGCGAATAATATTTATTTCGAGGATAAAATTTCACCTCGGTGAAAAGAGTGCCTAAAAAAATTAAAAAAATAAAAAATATAAAAATGGTTTACATAAAGTTATACAAATCTGTAAAACATAAAAAAAATTACAATCTAGCCTATTCCACACATCTTATTTTACCCAAATTCTAAATGCTATAAAAGGATTGTAGATGCATATTTTCACACCTCTCAAAAAAATTATTACTAATACACCAAAAAAACTGATTCAAATTTACACCTCTGATGATGAATGTTATATAATTAATATGGAGGCACCATAAACAGCAAATCTTTAGAGTACAAAAATTTCACATATGTTCCAGCCAAAGCTAAACCTGATTTTATTGATTTCAGCTGGTAACAAAAATTGTATACAAAAATTTATAAAAAAAAATATACGCATGATTTTAATTCTCTATGAAGGCCATAAGGAAAAACAAAGTTAGATGCTCGATGTATGTAATTCAGTATGCCATAAATTTCACCTAAAAAAAAATTACAAAAAAAATTTATTATAGAAGAATACCAAACTGTAAATAAATTACACCTCTTATGATTTATTTATGAAAATGTTATAGAAAATTCATCTTGTAACAAAATTGAGGTGTAAACACAAAATTTCATACTTTCATGGAGGAACATCAGAAAGGGAATTGTACAAGAAAAAAACATTTTGGCATAAGGCATTTAGGTCATTAGATTTTAGATTTTAATTTCCAAGGGCGTGATTTTGAAAAGGTTATGCGATTTAATTGTAAGCAAAATTTGTTTAACTTATAAAAAGGGGAAAAATTTTTTTTCGATTGAAGTGGGGCGAAAAAGACAGTTCATTTAGTAATACGACTCATATTAAAGTCTTATTACTAAATGTAAGAATAAAATAAATTACAAAAAAACAAACAAATTTTTAAAAGAAAAATTTTATCGATTGAAGTGGGGCGAAATATACTTATGAGTCTAATTTTATATGAAAATTTAATATGGGGGCATTATAAACTGCAAATCGCTAGTACCATAATTACTCACAATTTTCAGCCGAGGCTAAACAAATTTTAAAAGATTTCAGCTTGTAACCAAAATTAAAATTACAAAAATTTATAAAAAAAAATATATGATTCTAATTTTATATGAAAACTTAATATGGGGACATTATAAACTGCAAATCGCTAGTACCATAATTACTAAAAAATTTCAGCCGAGGCTAAACAAATTTTAAAAGATTTCAGCTTGTAGGGTTGGCGCCCAGAAGTTGACCACATCTGAATAAGTTTTGGGTGAAAAGTTCATTCAGTATGGAATCATAAAGTGTAAAAAAAAAAATCAACATCAAAAATTTTAAATGATTTATAATGTTACCAAGAGACTTAATAAAACTATGTACCAAGATTACAATTTCAAAATCTTCCTCAGCGCACAAGGAAAAGAAACCAAAGTTCATAATATGTATCAAAAAAAAAACTTCGATACTAATGTTAAATTAAAGAATTGCTCCAGGCAACAGAGGCGACAAAACTGTTTCTCGCTTTCAAATAAACTTTTTTGAAGAAGAAGAAGTTTATTTGGAAGTGTTAGTGATAAAAAAATTCACTAAAGAAAATATCCTAAGCTAATAATTTACTCATACGATCATAAAGTTATCAAGTGGCAAAAAAAAAAAAGAATCGATAATGTTTAAATTTTAGCAATAGGGAAAAAAATCTCAGAGGGGTGTGTGGCAAACAGTTTTTCACTTTCCAAATAAGTTTTTTGTTTATTTGGAAGTGTAGTGAATATAAAAAAGTTAAACTAAAAATATGGTTTTCCGATACTAATATTAGGAAGAGAATAAAATTTTGGTATGTAAAATTTTAAAGTCTTCGAAGAGGAAAAAAATCGTCTCAGAGGGGTGTGTGGCAAAACAGTTTTTAACCTTTAAATAAACCTTCTGGTAAAGTTTATTTCAAAGTGTACAAAAAAAAAACTACAAGACATTCAACAAAAAGGAGGGAAAATTTTGGCGTAGGGGGCGACAAGAGATAGTTCACCTTCAAATAAACCTTTTGGTAAATTTCATTTCAAAGTGTAAAAGAGAAATATTTTAAAACTACCAGACATCAACAAAAGGAGGAAAAATTTTGGGCATAGGGGGTGTGCGACATCACACAACGCATTTCTAAATATGCTTAGAATGGTAAGCATATTTAGAAAAGTTGAAAACTAAAAAACATTTACTAATTTTAAAAAAATCACAAAGTATTTATTAAAAGGGAAAATTTTTTCGATTAGATTCGGGCGATACCACACAAAGCATTTCTAAATATGTTTAAAATGGTAAGCATATTTAGAAAAGTTGAAAACTAAACTAAAACATTTCAAACGTAATTTAACAGCACTGTACCCTAATCATGTAATCATATACCCAGGACTATCATATTCTGTATTATAACTTTATTATTATTATTATTATTATTATTATTATTATTATTATTATTATTATTATTATTCAAAGAAAACCTAAAAACTTTTATTTGCTTTAATTATTTTTTTTCTTTTTTTTTTAAATTTTCCAGAGAGAAAGTTGTGTGCATCATATATATACGGTATTTGGATATGGAGGTAATAGTTTTATGGGTTCAAGAAGAGCAAGAAAGGAAGCTACGATTTACAAGTTTTATTAGAGCGGAGGGGCACTAGGATACAGGATAGAAGTTATAACTACTTTAAATAAAAATATTAAGGAAGAGAAAATTTTAAAATTATGGCCGGGGAAAAAAAAATAGGGCCCTTAGTAGTCTATATAATGTATAAATAAAATATAAAAAAAAAGGGATATATATATATATATATATATATATATATATATATATATATATATATATATATATATATATATATATATATATATAAATATATATATATATATATATATATATATATATATATATATATATATATATATATATATATATATATATATATATATATATATACGCTTGAGAAAAACAAAAAAAATTTTTATAAAATATGTGATATTGCAAAAAAAAACAAAATTTATATTGAAAAGAGATAGAAAAGAAAAAAAACTATTCCATGATACTTCCAGCAAATTTTAACAAATCCCAAGTTTGGGGGTAGGTTTATGCTTACAAGGTAGGGCAGTTTTAAACCTCAACTTTTATAAAAACCCTGAGCTTAAATTAGGCTTTCAAAACTTCTAAAACCTTAAAATTATTTCCTAGAAATTTGTATGAATAAAAAAATGTAAATGGGAAATGATCTAAAACTTACCAAGAAATCACAAATTTAGCACAGAGAGAAAATTACACGACCAGCGAGGCTGATCTGTTAAGAATAAATGCTATATTCCAGCGTGTATAGTCGGTCGCTGGGGCGAGGGGGGAGGAGAGAGTGGGGGTCGAGAGAAGGATTTATATTTTGTTTTGGGGGATAAAAAGTACTAGAAATCACTTTAAAATAAGTGGTATGTTTATTTTAGTAAGAGTCCAGTCGAAATATAAATAATTTAGAGTTTATTAAATGAAATATTTATACATAGAGCTTCCAAGAGATATTAAAAATTGTTGATAAAAGCAGAAATTAAAATTTAGGAATAAATATATAAAAATTAGTTCGTTGGCAACTCTGGAAGAATTTTATCAGATAGATGGGAGAGAGGGGTTTGAAGGAGATCACATGATGCTTCTCGACGAATGAAAAAATTAAGATGGAGGGGAATGTTGTAAAAAGATATTTTTATTTTTATTTATTTATTTTTTTTAAATCGGGAAAGAAAGAAAAAAAGAAAATGTGTGATAAGAAAGTAGATTCATGCTTTCTTTAAAATATATAATAAAAAATTTTTATATATATATATATATATATATATATATATATATATATATATATATATATATATATATATATATATATATATATATATATATATATATATATATATATATATATATATATAAAACTCTAACAATCCCAGGAAGGGCTTTCTCCCTGTCAGTTGGTTTCAGCATCTTCTTCTTCTTCTGGTCCAAAACATCTAACCCTAGAACACTCCAGAAAGCCATTTCTCGGCTCAATGGTTTTGACGCCAGTCCTCGAGTTAAACACTCTCAGGTAGGGTTTTCGCCCTTTCAGTAGAACTATCATCTTCTTCCATTAGGCCTCAAAACTCGTTCTTCCAGAGCTCTCCAGAAGATCTTGCTTCTAGGCCATAAGATTCCAACGCTGGTCCAGAAGTAATAAAAGCAAAAGGAAAGGACCGGTTTGCTAGCCCTGTCGCCCTATGACCATGCGAAGAAAATCTTCATAATCCCTGACTGCGCCGTAATATCCACCCATTATCGAGCATAAATCACCTAGAAGTAGCTCCAATAATTTGTAATCCCAAATCATAACTAAACAGTTATTCATAATAATTTAAAAGAATTATTTCTAAAAATTTCTTTCTTCACACACTATTTTAGGGAAAATCATATTATCTTATTAAAAATTAATTGAGAGATCTGGATTGAAAATTTTGTTGCTCCTGTTAAGTTTTTAAATATTAATTTTGACTTAAATTATAAATTTTTATTTTAATTTCGAAATGTTCCATTCAATAAATATTTTAAATATATTCTTAAGTTTTATAAATTTCTCCGCTACTTCTAGACAATAATTCGGCTTCAATTCATGTGTCAATATAAAATATGTTTTCCTTAGAGGTAAAAACTATTTGAGGCTTTTTTTAGTAGCTCTTCTAAAGTTTTCAGTCCTCTTCAATCTGTTTCCAATCCCTTCTCTTGCTCTTCTAGTTTCTTCCTTCCCAGCTGTTTTCTATGCGTCCGACTCCGACGACAGTCAGATCATATCATATATAAATAAATATAATATATATATATATATATATATATATATATATATATATATATATATATATATATATATATATATATATATATATATATATATATATATATATATATATATATATATATATATATATATATCAGAGCTGGCGCGCCTATAATTTTTTGAGTGCGCCTATGCCTATGCCGCCGACCTAGTGCGCCTAGTCGCCTGCGCCTATATTTTTGTCCCATCAGCGCCTATTCGCCTTTGCGCCTGCGACTTTTCGCTGGCCGGTGGCTGTTTGCTAAATTTATTTGCAAAGTAAACTTTAGTGCGATAATAAAAGCATGCTTTTATATGGAAGATGACATATTTATTAATTTTTGTAATTAAAACACCGTAAACTAATATCTACACGTCCTCTTCCTCTCCATGTCCTTGTGGCCCATGTTTTCCCCCAGGAGGTTCACGAGCGCTGAAGAAGTTGAAAATTTTCAGAGCCATAGCTGCCAATTTATTTGTATTTAAGAACTACTGAAATATATATATATATATATATATATATATATATATATATATATATATATATATATATATATATATATATATATATATATATATATATATATATATATAAAAAAGTTTTACACTGGTTTTTAGAATGATAAGTTTGCCTAGCTTCTAAGTTCTAACTTTTAAGGGTAAAAAATGCTTTGTTACTGT
>JABUQX010051530.1:20000-22500 GCA_015478945.1 Trachelipus rathkii | reverse complement strand
TAACTGTTATCTTACATATTAATTAATAATAATTAAATTAAATTAATAATCATTTTAAAAGAATGATTAACAATGAATGATTATCATAAGTGAATAATTATTACAATGAATAAAAATATTAAATGAATGATCAGTACATAGAATAATTATATTGAAATAATCATTACATAATAATCGTTAGGTAGAAGCAGCAAATAATAATAATAATAAAGAAGTAAAATATCCTGTGATAAATACAATCGATACATAAAAGTATAACTAAAGTGCAAACTTAAGAATTACACAAGCTCCATAAAAGGATAAAGGACGAGTTACCCCGTAAACTTTGATTCATCACCAATAGTATAAAAAACCCTGAAAATATCCCCATACACTCCTTCCCAGTATGAAAAATATCAATATCCACTCCAAGAAAAGCCGGAATATTCGGGAAAAAAACAATGTACACTAATATACAAAGTTTTCTTGTAACACAAGCCAATCCTGTAGGTTACAAAGAGTAAGAGGGTGCTAGACTTCTCCTCTCAAGGAGTGCGCTTCTTGGAGTATTATTACTCGCCTGTATATCTGAAGAACTCTTAACGAAGTAAAAACTCAACTTTATCTACATATCAAAGATTATAGTTCATTTCAGATCTATAATTAAAACAATTAGTTTTATATAGAGGACAAATGTTAATCGAGCAATATTTCACCTCTCAGAACTTCAAATCAAATGTTTAAGTCTGAAAGTGGAACGATTTTGATTGGGTAAAGTTAATTTTATCTCTTTAAAATTTTTAAATGTAATGTATAGAGAGATAAAAATCAGGACGCCTCATATGTACAAACACCAAATATAATATATGGATATTCAGCACAAAAATAATTGCTAATCAGTATAAAAGTTACTTATGATAGATACAAGTAAAAAAATAAAAAATTTGTTCCCTCAGTTAGGTTTAATTATATTATTTTAATATATTATTATTACTTAATTAAATATTCATTTATTAATATTACTGTGAAGCAAAATTTTTATTATAATAACTTTTTTAGTTATTTACAGCAAAAAAAAGGTAGGTAAGGTGAGAATACTTTTATGTTACGTAAATTTTTTTATTTTATACCCCCGGGGGCTTCATCGATAATTCCCAAATAAAAATTATATTATAGGTTTATTTATGACTAGATATACGGATGAGACAGTTATAGACCAATACAAAGTCATCAACTTATGACTAAAATATAAATAATAATAAGGATGTTTTTTTTTTTATTTTATTATATTTTATTTTATTTTTTTTTATCTATTTATTTTTTTATTTATAAAATCATTTCCAAAATTTTAACTAAAAATACATAATTTAATATGTTTTTATATCTAATAATAGTTATAATCCAAATTAAAATTGCGAAACTATTATACACATGTTACATTCTTAAAAAACTGTTACTTGAGCAATATAAAACATTTATTTATGGGACCTAATATGTGATATACACAACTATTTTGTCTGTTTTTTTTTTTTTTGGGGGGGGAAATATCATTTTGCTTTTACCCAATAATTCTACCATTTTGAACCATTGTGCAAATTATTATCCAAAACCTAGGCGTTGAAAAATTGAACACATTAAAAACCCAATACTAGTACATTGTCAGGAATATAGAAATCTCGATCGCACAAAAAATACTGATTAGTAAGATTAATAAAGTATAATTTGATCAAACGACAAACAAAAAAACAACCGTAAAGAAATTTTTATTCCCCAGAGTAGTTTTATATAGAATTAGGAATTATAGTAAGAAGAACATAGAGATAAAATAGAAAATATCTTAGAAGAAATATAATAACGAAAAAAAAAGTAAATATATATTTCCTAATAGAATTTATCAACATTAGGATGTGTCTGAATTAGCTATTTAATTCATAATTGGAAATACGCTAGATAAGGAGAAAGGTACTCAAAGAGAAGGTGTAAGTAGAACGAAGTGATCATAGGGAACGATAATAGACCTACAATAGTATAAAATTGTAAAAGAGAGTGTCAATGTAAGATGAAAAGAAAGAAAAAAAGGAAAGAGAGAGAGAGAGAAGAGAGCAGAGAAGAGAGAGAAGAGAGAGAAGATTATAACTTCTCTGCTACTCATACTCGGAGAGAGAGACTTAGTAACGAGTGACATGCTTCACTCCCTACCGAAAATCTATCTGCCTTAAAAAGAACTATTGACCCTCTGTCTATTTTTAAAAAAAATACTACTACGATTAAACACCTTGCAATTTTGAGTATAGTGTCAAATACAAACATATTTTGAAATTTATTTTTAGAACAATGTACAGATAAGCAATGCTGGCATATGATCCCAGCTTTCCCTTTTTCTTCTCTATCTACTCTACATCTTCTCTCTTCTCCCCTCCTTCTCTCTTGCGTCTTCTCCTCTCACTTTCTTTCCTATTCACTCTTTCAAAGACCTACACCACTGTCTCTTCTCCCCTCCCCCTTCTCCCCTCACACTCTC
>JABUQX010051530.1:5000-15000 GCA_015478945.1 Trachelipus rathkii | reverse complement strand
AAAGAGACTGGTTAGCCGGGATAGGTAACGAAATTATATTTACTTTTTGTTTTATTAGCATGAGGTATGTATAACAGCTCTGAAGGGTAAGAACATGAAATTTTCGGTTGGACGAGGGTTTTTGCACAAGTGCATTTATAGAGAATGTGTTCTGATTAGAATAATGTTGTGGTCTACCTAGTTGAAGGGCAGGTAGAAATTCCCGGACCATCGGTTCAATTTCTCGCACGACATTATCAATTCGTTTCTCTCGAGATTCGTACCTTTCTCTCACAAGAGTGAGATCATGATCAACAAAACCCTAAGAGGATAATTAAGATCTCGTGGAGCACGTGAAATAATAACGAAATCATCTGAGATACACTCCTCATAGGCTCATAAGTACCAATAACGTAGGCCTCCGGAGAGGGCAGTAGTGATGATAACTCCGGATAGATAGTATCAGATTATCATATATATATATATATATATATATATATATATAATTCGTAATCCGGTTTGGCATATATATATAGTATATATATTATATATATATATTGGATATATGAAGTTAAGGAACAGAATCGCAAATTGATATGATACATTGCCTGTGTTGAAGGGTAACCATATGATGTTACATATGGAATATATAAATTTCACCAACTGATTGAATAAAGATGTAACTGCTGGCAGAAGTAAAACAAAAGGAACATATCCAATGAATTGTATAGAGGAATGGGGTTTTTAGTTAATGCTAAACATACCTACGATAGATAGTAACTTTCTCTTGTAGACGATCCCAAGGTCATACTGTGCATAGGTCTTTGGAATTTCCCTCATCAAGCATCCAAAAAAAGTCGACACAATCAATATTGCGACGGTATCCCACTCTCGTACACTCAAAATGCACAAGGAATCAAGAAGTCACGATACGCTTCCATGAACCTCTCAGAGTCCTTGATAGAAGGCGTTCACTCCCTGTCTACTATCACTTAGGAAGGGTAGCTCTCCAATAAGGTTATCCGCCGTTAAAATTATATCTTAGTCAAGTGAAGATATGTGAAGTGTAGTGGCATATATTATATAACTCATTCTACATTCCGATGAGTGAATTTGCAAACTGCTTCTAGCTAGTCTCCTGTACATGACTAGTTGGTTCTCAGGTCTTATTCCTGTTTCCCCAAAATTCTGCGTGCTAATTGAAAAAGAAATCCAATCTCTTGCCTTTCTAACAAAGTCTGTTGTAGCAAAGCAGCATCACGGAGAGTTATCCGTATTGTGGCATCAAATATCCCAGCTTTTTCTTCTCGTCACTCAGACCAGGAAACGTGGAGCATATTGCGGAAGCATTCACCATCATGGTCCAGGGCCTTCACAAATTGTTCCATCCAACCAAGTTTTATGTGTAGTGGAGTAAGATGATGTTTTCTCTCGGTACAAGTGGTTCACGTACGATGTTCTTGTCACCTGGCGTCAAGGTTTCCCTCGCGTGGCCGATTCTCTTTATGTCCAGTGACCTTTTGCCGCCCGGCTGTTCCGAATAGCACAGGAAGCAGGTATATTTGGTGAAACCTGCTTGCTGACCGAGCAAAATGTTTACCATTATGAGGTCGACGCAATTTACCATCCATGTACCAGATATTGTAGCCTCTCAAACTGTCTTGATTTTTGCCTACTCCTCTCTCATCCGTACCGAGTACCTAATGGAACAGAAGCATAACTGTTGCCTTGTGAACAACACACACTTTAAACTGCTCTTTGAAGTGTCAAATTAAACAGTCGCCACTCACCTGCATCGTATGCTGGGGGTCCCATAGCGAGTAGTAGGCCTGCAAACATTCCACTGCAAGTATCCACAAGGCGTTACCATTGCTTGACTGGTCAAAGCATACTCTCGCAGCGTCTAACCTTCTCTGTTACCGATAAAAATGTTTACTCTTGTGCATGGTCAGTAGTCATTTTTCATGCAACCTCGAAACCAACAGCTCAGGGATAAACTCGCAAATTACAACTCTTTCATACAAGATCTGTTCAGTTCACCCTGGGGTGACCAATGACTGAACCGATCCGATGTATTTAGTAACTGGTGGATATAGACATTCAATCCAGGTCATTTGGGCATCCATAACATGTAGACGTACTTAAAGTTACCGCACATGCTTCCCGAATATCGACCGCAAGAGAACTGCTCTTACTTAGATATTTGCGGAAGGTATACGTCTATAACAGCCCTACGTAGTGGCACATGGTTTTCTGTCATTCCCTAGAAGATCATATGCAAAAATCTCGGTCCTCCCATGATTGCCCACGAAAACAGGATGTGATACAAGCAAATCCGAGAATTATATATGGAGATACCTATACTCAGCGAACTATAGCCTTCAGCCACCGATCTCGTAATCTGTGCTCGAATGCACAAGTCTTCTCTGCGAGTCCAGCTGTCAACCTCGTTGAGCATGGCATAATCCTATTTGCTACTAAAGTCGATAGAAAAATTTCACCTTTTTGCTTGACCAGAGTAATGTTTTCCTTATTTTTTCGAAATGGGATGAGCCCGAACTTTAAAAACTATTCGGCGTAATAGCGAAGTGATTATTCGGCCGAATATTCGGTATTCGGCCGAATACTTTTAGCCGAATATTCGGTATTCGGTATTCGTTCTTTTTCACCTATTCGGCCACATCCCTTAATACTATATATATATATATTAATATATCAGTAATATATATATATTAAATATATGATAATATATACTCTATATCTATATAATATTATATATACTTATATATATTATAATATATATCTATCATATATATATATATATATATATATATATATATAAATTTATATATATATAATATATATATATAATATATATATATATTATATATATATTCACAATACACAGACGTTTTTTTTTGCATTTGTGATTACGAAACGTAAAGAAATGCTCGTGTTTGCGTTCATTTTTTGTCAAACTTTGGAGCAAAAGTCGTCAAGAATGCTTCACCAACGTAGGAACTTCCTTAATTCTGGAAGGTTGCTATTTCCCGTGATTCGCGAAATTTAGCACGTTCTTACGAAAATAATGTAAACAAACAGATGGCGTGTGGAAGGCCCGTTGAATTGTTGAATTGTTTCATTAAAAAATCCAGTTTAAATCGAATTTCTGTACCAAATTCGGATAAACTCCAGCACAATAGTTGATCAATTATTTGTAATATAAACCATAATTGTCATTTTTTAAATCCTGTTTATTCAAATCCACGTGCTTAATCACAAAAGCTGATTCCAACTGGTCTCTAACAAACAGTGAACTTTATAAGAATCCGGATCGTTTATAAAGAAATTCGTGTTTAAAAAACTAGGCTCGTAAGCATTTTTCATTGATCGAGAGTAGGCACAAATGAACAAAAACGAAAACGATCTAAGTTGTTACATGGCATAGCTCGCGCGCAGCGCGCATTTGGAGCGAGATCTTCAGCGAGCGGTCCGCTATGCATGTACGCCAACCTGCTGTGCATTTACCCTATGGTATTGTTTAGTTTTTTTCATTTAACTCAATAAATACCTAATGAAAAATAATGTGCACTATTTAAGAAAAATGAATTTTGAAAATTAAAAACAAATTCATTCAAGACCAGATAATAAAAAGTATACAAAATCGACATTATGAAACTTCCCAAATTTTAGTTTAAAGTAAATAAATTCTCTAATTTCTGATTTTTCCCTTGGATCATAAAATGCATTTCTATAGCCTTTATATATATATATATTATATATATTAATATATATATATATATATATATATATATATATATATATATATATATATATATTATACTATATATATATTATATATGATAGATATATATATAGATATATTATATACTATATATATAAATAATATATATATAAAAAATTTAAAAGAAAAACAATAAGGTACCCATAAAACCAATTATAACCTCATAAAAATTGTAACAAAAATTTTCCCATATATATAGACTATATATATATATAATATATAATATATATATATTATATATATATAATATATATTAATATATTATATATATTTATTATATAATATTTATATATATATATATATATATATATATATATATATATATATATATATAGTATATTATATATATATATATATAATATATCTCTTTTTGCACGAGAAACCACACTTTCATAAAAAAACACATGGGAAATGAAAAAGGGATGTCACCAAGCACTTTCGTGTATTTTCCAGCACGTTATATAATATATATATATATATATGATATATATTATATACTATATATGCTATATATATAATAATATATATATATATATATATATATATATATATATATATTATATAATATATAGATATATATAATATATTATATTATATATATATTATAGGTACCAACACTCACGGGCAGGGCCTTCAAAAAGGGCGCGGCAGACCGCTCCAATAAAAACGATAAGAAGAACCAACACCCAAACCAACAAAGCACAAAATTCACAAATCAATAGTAGGAGCTTAAAAAATATGAGAATAATAAATACTGCAGGAAACAACTAAAGATGCGAGACCTCAACAGATACAGAATATGGTGTAATGATGGATAGCACCAACAGATGGCAAGTCGTTCGCTCAATTTTCAATCCCTACACCTAAAACTTATGAGAGAGAGAAAAAGGCATCCTATGTCTGACGAATGAGAAAGCAATGGTGATTGTTGATACGGCAACAGCAGGAGTGACAACTCCCTCTAGCAAGTGTGTTGTAGACTTGTAGTACCTATAGAAAAGAGATATTGCGCCAACGTCACATCGCAGAGTTAGAGAGCCAAGGAAGTTAGAAAGTATGGGACAATTTTTAAGTCTTTTTGCCTTGAACTCTACCCTATTGCAAAGAAAAGTGTGACCGGAGCCCTCCCAAAGTATGAGAACAGTTCTTCTTACAAGGGCTGAAAAGACCCTTATATGACAGAAGTAACTGGGTGGAAGAAAGAAAATCACGCAACCCCAGTGGGGTTCCTTTGAGGACCACACCCTAAAGCTACCAACGTTTGTGATATGAGAATCCCAAGATAATTTATCGTTTATGTTGAGACCAAGAATGTGTATGTTGTTCACAGGTGAGACTTTAGAGCTGCCAAAGGAGATATAAAAGTTGGGAGATGTTTTTGAGAAGGGAGTGGAAAGAAATTGAGCTAAGAGGATTGAATTTCATAAGGTTGAGGCTACCCCACACAGAAATTTCATCTAGATTGACAAGAATAGAATTGGAAAGCTGAAATCAAGAATCAATTCTGAATGTCAAAGAGGAAGTAGATTTCAATTAAGTGGGAGAATGAAGAATTGAGTCATCGACATAAGAATGAACAGAGTTAGAAGTTCTGCTGAGAAGATCGTTGATGAAAAGTAAAAATAAAGTAGGAGCTGTAACAGAACCTTGAGGAAAACTACAATTAACAGGAATTGAGGAAAATGTCAGCTCCATCAACTAATGACGATATGAAGCTATCTGAGCAAAGGGAAGGGAGAAACTCAAAAAAATTTAGCTTAGAAAGTAGTGCAACGTACGATAACCTGTCAAAAGCCTTGGCTATATCAAGGGCCACCACACAAGACTCCTCGTTGCTCCTAAGGGCAGAGGACCATAAATCAGTGAGATATGAAATTATGTTGACCTAGAGCGTCGAAAGGGATACTAATGATCAGAAAGAAGGGAATAAGATTCCAGATAATCCAGGAAATAAGAGTTAAGAAGAGTTTCAAAGATTTTAGACAAAATACAAGTGAAAGCTAAAGGGCGATAATTAGAAGGGTAAGAGAGGCTACCCTTCTTCAGGAATAGTTGTACATATGGGCGCATTTAGCGCTGAGGAAAAGTATTAGTGTTAAAAAATTGATAGTTGAGTTGAACAATGATTGGTGTCAGCTAAGTAGCACACTCTCTCAAAACACGGGAAGGGGCGCCATTATGGTCATTAACCTTCCTGACCTTCATATATCTCAGGGTTACCTGCGTCCGATCATGTGCAATCAAAGGGTGAGATGTGTACGTGATACCTGGGACGAGAAGGGGTAGGATTACTATGGATGTTAAAATTGACCAAGGTAGAATCAGATGAAAATGGAGATCGAAGAGATTGGACTTTTCAGAAGTAGTGTTAGTTACAAAACCTTCAGGACGAAAAAGAAGAAGGAAGGCAGATTTACATAAGTTTTTTGGAATGTTTTTGGCAAGAGGCCAGAATTTTATCAGTAGGAGAACCAGGAAAGACAGGATACTTTCGTTTAATGAAAGTTTGCTTAGCCTGTTTAATGATATCTCTGCAACGATTCCGAACTAAAAGAAAATTAGCTAGAGTGATAGGATAATTAGAGTTTTTCCATGCACGAGAGGCGTTTTTTCTTTCCTGAATTAAACGAGGACGGGCACCACAGAACTACGGATATTGAGGAGGAAAAATCTTAGTTGAAAACACAATGAATTTACTCATCCCATCAGAGATTATGCCTTTTACCATTTCGATCGACACCGAGGGGTCCTCAAAGTAAAAGCAGGATCCATTCCATGGGTAGTTGCAAAGAAGCGACGCAATTCCCCTAAGTAGCCCAACTTAAGTGCCAGAAAATAAGTTCAATGCATGATGTAGCTACAAAAGAGAAATAATTTTAACTGAGAGGTACAAGAATGTTGTCAGAGTTACCTGATAGGAGGGAAAAATTGGTATCTTGATATCGAGGAGAGGAGTATGGGTAAAACCAAGGTCGAGGGTATTCAACAATTGCTTAGGGCAATCTGGGATATGTGTGCGTTTCTTAATTAATTGCTTCATATCGTTGAGAATAGTGAATGGTTTGGTCCCCTCCACCTGTATAAGTATGAGAGAAACCACACCATTCAGTGTGATGATATGGGTGGAAATCCCCTAAATAGAAGACCTCGTTATTTGGATGAGAAGCAACAACGGGCTCCTGAGAGACATATATATATATATATATATATATATATATATATATATATATATATATATATAATATATATATATATATATATATATAATATATATATATATAATATATAATATATTATATATATATAAATATAGACTGTAGCCTCTATTTTTGAAATTTTTTTCCTTTTTTTCTTAAAAAATTGGTCATCGTATTTTTAATATTTATTTTATTGTATTTTTTACAATAAAGCGAAAATCTGAAAACTTTTTTTACATTCATATTTTTGAGCTGAAAAGTTACAGGGAAAGCTTTGTAAACTCTAAACCCATTGAAAGGATATAGATCTCCTATGGCTATGCGATATGTATGTATGTATGTATGTATGTATGTATGTAATGTATGTATCTAATGTATGGTACTGTATGTAGTATGTTATGTATGTTAATGTATGTATGGTAATGTATGTATGTATGTATGTATGTAGTATGTTGTATGTAATGTATGTATGTATGTATGTATGTATGTATGTATGTACTATTTTTCTGTTCATTAAATTTTTCTCTATTGTAATTATCGTGATCTCTCTCTCTCTCTTCTCCTCTCTCTCTCTCTCTTCTTCTCTCTCCTCCTTCTCTCTCTCTCTCTCTCTTCTCTCTTCCTCTCTCTTCTTCTCTCTCTTCATATATATATATATATATATATATATATATATAATATAATTATATATATATATATATATATTTATATATATATATATATATAATATATATATATATATATATTATATATATATTATTATTATAATATAGTATATATATAATATAATTTAATATATATATATATATATAATATAATATATATATATATATATATATATAATTATATATATATAATATATATATATATAATTATATAATAATATATATATATATATAATATTATATATATATAATATATATATATATATATATATATATATATATATTATATATATATATATATATATATATCTTCGTCCCTAATCTTTCCTTCTCCCCAAAACTAGGTAAGGTGCCGTAGCATGCAACGGACAGATAAAAAGTAGAAGAATTGACGCAAGTGAAAAGAAAAGCCCAAACCTTACCTCCCCTTTATATCCTTTAGTGAGAACTCGCCGCAGTCAGAAAAATCCACCTTAGATCTTCACCGGACCGAGACAAACCCTCACTATGGCATCTCGTCAATTTAGGGTTCATTCCTTTGCCCAGGTGCGCTATATCCATACTACCCTCACAAAACCCCGCCATTCACTCCTATTATGCACCTTTCTTCTCGCCTCTGCCAAACTCACATTCCACTCCTTCAGGCATTACCTTACTGACTCAATCCACTTTTTCTTTGGTCTCCCAACCGTTCGATTTCCAGCACACTTACCACTATACATCCGCTGAACCAAACGACTATCATCTATCCTTTCCACGTGACCAAACCATCTCAATGTACTTTCATTTATTCTCTCATTAACTCCTTTTTTCACACAAGACACCTCCCTAATGCGTTCATTCCTCATTTTATCAATTCTTTTCACACCTAACACACCCCTAAGATTGTCCATCTGAACCCATTGTACTTTAGATCTAAATCTCTTATTCCAGACCATAGTTTCACTATTATACATTAACACAGGCAACAACATACACTAATGTTAGACCCTATCGCACTCAAGACTTATTTCCTTTACATCCACCGAATTTAATTGCACCAGCCACCATCCTACTCCTCATCATCCGTTGTTACCTTTTCGTCCAACATATATCCTTAGTAGTGATGGGACGATTAATCGGAATCGGCATCGGAATCGGAGGAATCGGCTGTTTTTCAGGAATCGGAATCGGAATCGGCAAAATTGTACCGATTCTTTGACCGATTCTTTGGTATACAATCTGAAAACAATTTTTATTCGAGATGTACGATATTTCAAAGACAATATTTGAAGTCTGCCATTTGTTTTAATTTCAGTTTACCTTCCTCAATTCTATTTTAATTAAAGAAACTGGATGAGCGGCGGCACAATAGTTTACGGTAGAGCCTAAATATTATATACTAAGATAAGTGAAATATTTGCCTTGTAGGCTTGTAATAATTGGAGCTATTGAATATAAATGCTATCCTTCGAGTTCCACCTTTTCACGTATCTCACACAGCATCTAATATAAGTGATTGTCTTCAAAATGTTATGGAAGAATTTAATATTCCTGCTAATAGAATTCCTGTTATAGTAAGGGATAAAGCACCTAATATGGCTGCAGGAGTTACACAAGCAGAATTCCAGGAGGGGATTACCTCAAATGGTCGACAGGAAATTGGGTCGACAGGAAAAATAGTCGACAGGACATTAAACAAAATATCCACTTGTCCAAGATGTCGACAAATAATTTCTCATAGGAAAAATGGTCGACAAAATTTTCTGCTACTCGTCCAAATCGTCGACACACTAAATCAACAATGCCAAATGATCGACACCTATCAATCGATTATTTTAACGATTATATTTATATCGGTTCTTTTTATATCGACGTTTATTTCGAAATTGTTTATTATAATATATATATATATTATATATATATATATATATATATATATATATTATTTATATATATATATATATATATATATATATATATATATATATATATATATATATATATATATATATATATATATATATATATATATATACGGCACAGTAGGGGGCTCGAGCCGACGGGGAACATAGGGGGGGACGTTTTCCATACCCCGTAGGGGAGGGGCGGAGGAACCCCCGCGACACCCAAATACCAAAGAGCGGGGGTTCCGGAGACCCTCCCCGGAGGGGAATAGTCCTACCCCGTAGTTCCCCGAAGCCGTAGAGACACCGACTCCTGCATCGGTGCGGTTTAAACCCTTGGGGTATCCTTAGTTTAAAAAAAAGAGGCTATTTATGCTCCATAGAGATAAATAGGCTTTCTCCTTATATTACTCTAATTATTTATTAACAAAATTATATATATATTATATATATAAATAAAAATTCTAC
>JABUQX010051529.1:12500-20909 GCA_015478945.1 Trachelipus rathkii | reverse complement strand
AAGAGAAGATGAACGCCCTAAAAAGAAAAAAAGAAAATTTTTAATTTTTCTCCCAAGATTATAATTAAAAAAAAATATTTGGTAACTCTTTGCTCTCTCCACATACTGGCAGAAATGGAAGGTATTACTCACAGCGTACCGCTGCCAGACCTAAAGATGATACTAAATAGTTTAAGGTGTTATTAATAAATATTAGAGAATAAAATAATTTTTTTTAAGTTTCAAATCGATGAAATTGCTTGCTGAAATCAAAAATGTTATTTATTTTCCTGTAGCTGTTAGTTTTTTTGTTACAGGTGTCAGCTATTCGGGACTCTGGCCATATATATATATATATATATCATATTTATTATATATTATATATATATATATTATATCCTATATATAGTATATAATATATATATATATATTATATATAGTATAGTAATATATATATATATAATGTATATGATATAGCTATATCTATATATATATATATATATATATAAATTATATACTATAGGTGGCACGATCCGTTACTCGTTACTAAGCGGAACTACTTTTTGAGTAAACGGAGTAACGGACTCGTTACTTTTTCTTTCATTAACGCATCCGAATAAAGTTTCCGTTATTTTTCCTCGCGTTACTTTTAGTCCGTTAACATTTTGTTGGACTTTCTTGGATGTTTATATTCTATGACAACCCCCTCTATCTAATAAAATACTATATATATATATATATATATATTATATATTATATACTATATATATATATATAATATATATATATATATATATTATATATATATATTAATTATTATATATATATATATATATATATATATATAGTATATATATATATATATATATATATATATATATATATATATAGTATATATATATAATATATAAATAATCTTTATAAATATATTATATGATATATATATATATATATATTATATAAGGAATAAGGAAAATCTGCATAGAATAATGAATAGGGTGGTTCTTTCGTAACTGATGAAAATGAATGTGACTAGAGTGTGGTGGGAACACATATCGAAAATCTGCATAACATTGGCAGTAATGAAGAGGTGATAGTGAATGTTTGTGGGTTTGATAGTGCAAGAAGGAATAGGTATTTTGAGGATGAGGTCATTAGTAAGGAGGAGGTAATGGTAGAGTGAGAAAGTTGAAGAATACTAAATCTGCAGGTATGGAGATGAAATACCGTAAAATGATCAAGAACGGAGGCGAGATTGTGATTGGATTGGATTGGAAGTTGTGTAACAAGTGATTTATGGAGGTATAGTTCCCAGGGATTTGAGGAGAGCAGTAATAAGTACCCTTATATAAGGGTAAGGGAGATAAGGATAACTGATGGAATTATAAAGGAATTAGTTTATTAAGTGTAGTATGGAAGATATATACTGGTATTTTGGTCGAAAGAATGAGTCAAGTGACTGAAGAGCTGATTGTGAAGAAAAAGATGCGTTTAGAAGTGGTAGAGGATGTGTGGATCAAAACAGATGATTGAGAAAATGAGGGTGGAGAAGAAGAATAAATTGTATTTAGGTTTTTGGGATTTACAAACACTCGTATGATATGATTAATAGGGGAAGCTCTAAGGGAGGTGTTATTGATATATGGGTTGGTGGTGACTTCTGAATGGAATCAAAAGTATGTATGAGGTAGTGAAGCGTGTATAAGAATAAATTCAGTTGAAAGTGATTATTTTAATATTAATAGCGGAGTGAGGCAAGTATGTGCTATATCTTCTTGGTTATTCAATTTGTATGTAGATGGGGTTATGAAAGAATTAGAGGTTGGGGTGGCAGTGGATGTTGTTAGAATGATGTAGAATGAAAGAGAATGGAGTGTACCCTACCTATTATATGCGCGATATTTGTTTTGTGGTGGCGAATGCTGAGAGGTAAGAAGGATTGTAGAGAGTTTGGCAGAATCGTGTAAAAGGAGATTTTTGAAGGTAAGGTAGATAAGAGTAAGGTTATGGTTGTGAGCGAGGACAGTCCTCGGTTAAGTCATGTTAGATGGTGAGCAGCTGGAATAAGTGTCTGAGTTTAACACTATTTAGTATGTGTTGGAATGAAAAGGGTAATGGATGAATGCAGAGTTGTAGTAGGAAAGTTTGTGATGGGCAGGAAGGTGGCTGGTGCAATTTAAATCGTTGGTGGATGTAAGGGACTGAAGTTTTGAGTGCGTTAGCGTCTTACATGAGGGTATTTTTTTTAATAATAATGATAATGTTGAAAATTTAATGTACACAAACCAATAAATTATATAAGTTACCGTAGTTAATGTCATAGTCAAAAGCTAAAAGTAACGGAGTAACGGAGTTACGCACTGCGTTACTTTTCCTTTCAAAGAAAAGGAATAACGATAACGATAACGGAACTATTTTTTTGAGTAAAACGATGCCACCTCTGTATATAAAATAAATATAAAAAATGAAAACAATATATATTATATATATATATATATATATATATTATATATATATATAATATATACTATATATATTATATATATTATATATAAATATATATATATATATATATATATAAATAAAATTATAATATAATATATATATATATATATAATTATATATATAGTATATATTATACAGGGTGATTCAAAAACCTCTGCGACAACCTCGGAGGGCTGATAGAGCAAACGATACAGGACATTATTGTTAAATAATCTGTTGTATGAACGCTCGTTCAAAGTTACGGATGATGTAAGGTAAACCACGTGTTGTTGTTTGACGCGTCGTTAACTTCGTAACCGGAGATTTTGGGAATTCTAATGTTATGTATGTGTGCGTGCGTCCATCTGTGCACTCCGAGGGTTGATAGAGGTAAGCAATAAGGATATTTGTTAAACAACGTATCGTGTTTTTGACGCGAGGTTGTAAAAGCAAACAATGGTACTTGTTATGAAATCATTTTTATTGGGGAAAATACAGGTGTCGAAGTGTCTGCCGACCTGATTACATTCGGTTACATCGCCGTGCCAATTGTTCTGTCGGACTCTACCGAACATTCCCTCACTGTGTCTGATTTGATCAACGCAGTGAATATTCGCTGAATCAGTTCCTCTCTTGTTTGACTGGGTTAATGTACACAACACTTCTTCACAATATGCCCAAGAAAATCAATCTAAGGGGGTGAGGTCGAAAGATCTTGAAGACCACGATGCAACAGGTGTCCCCTCTTCTCTAATCCATTTGTCAGTGTAGACTCTGTTCAGTTGCGCCCGTACTTGGTGGCTAAAGTGCGCTGGAGCGCCATCATGTTGGAACCAAATGTCTCTGCGGGTCGCAAGGAATATGTCGTCCATGAGCTGCGGAAGCGTGTTCTGGATGTAGTTGCAGGTACGCAGGTCCATCCAAAAGGTGTGGAATGATGACACCAGCAAGATAACCCAAGAATTCCACCTCAGTATAGATGTTTATGGTAAATTTCGCCTAGTGAAGCTCTGATGACATTGCGTGCCGGATTGTCCCTGCGTCCCATATTGTGGCTTGTTTCTCTGCTTGTTGGAAGTGCTCATCAACGTGTGAAGACACTGCCTGCATGCGTACAACCAGACATGTGCAAGGAAGAGGCAGGATATCGATCTCTCGTTGCAGAAGACCACAGGCAAATCGCACACGGGGTGCGAAGTCGTTGCCCAAGTCCTTGTACTTTTTGTAGGTGGTATGCACGAGGCTTTGCTCTTCAAAGACGCCGAAACACAGACCGACTGATTTGAAACGCAATGGCATGGGCAATGGGCGCGTGTGTTAGTAGAACGGGTCGTTTGGCGACTCTCTCAGCACGCGTATGTCTCAAACGCAGGAGTCCCTCGTAATTACGCGTCCTTCCACCAATGCACCGGAGACGAAGGGTCCCATTATCCTCGAAGGCGCTGATGAAGGCGAGCAAACATTGTGTGGTGGGGGTGATTCCTGTGTGGAAACCCGTTCCCGGTACTTGAGGTGCGCTCTTCGTCCATTTCGTTCTCCGTACCGTATGAGCACATTATCATGTCGTTAACTGCGGGAAGAGTGGTAGTGATCATTCGTATCGATGCTACACTGTATCTGAATCAATCTCTCTGTGAATTGGGTGCAAGGAAAGGTAATTGCCACGTGTTTCCCGAAAGGACGGTTTAGCGTACACTCATGTAGGCACAGCACAAACACATTTTTAAAATTGAGTAAGTCCTAAATCGTCGGTAACCTACATAGCGACGCGTCACACAACATAAACTATTGTACCTTCAATCGTCCTTAACTTTGAAACGAAGCGTCATACAACATAGGTTATTTAAACAATAAATGTTCCTTATACGTTTGCTCTATCAGCCCTCAGACCAAGTTTGTCGCAGAGGTTTTGAATCACCCCGTATATATATAATATTATATAATATATATATATATATATTATATATATATTATATATATATAGTATATATATATATATATATATATATATATATATATATATATATATATATATAATATATATAATATATTTTTTTTTTATATATATATATAAAAAATATACTTATATAATATATATAATATATAGCTATATAAATATATATAAGGTTAGTGCACCATACACGTTTCTCATAATCCATAGATGAATACTATCCGCTATCTGCAAAAAAATTCATGCGGATGGAGAAAATGATGCGGATATCCACAATATCTAGTATCCAAATATTTGATTTTATGCTTAATAAATATCAAATTGGGGCTATTCATAACTGTTTTCAGGATTATTTCTCGGAGTTTCTTTTTACGTTTTACCTTTTCAGATATTTTAGCAAAAAGGCCTTATTCTTGTGATTAGCTTGACTTCGCTATTTTTGAATGCATTTTCCCTCCATAGACCAAAATAATAATAAATATGAAATTTAGCGACCAAATAACTTTTTTCGGTTGATTTCTCGTTTTTTTCCAGCTCATTTCAAGCATTTCTTGTCAGTTTCATGGGACAGCGAAAATTAAAAACGATATATAGAGTATATATATATATATATATATATATATATATATATATATATATATATATATTATAACTATATATATTATATATATATATATATATATATATATATATATATATATATAATATATATATATATATATATATATGAGTAAATAATTGAATTTTGAACTTTATAATTGTTTGTCTCTTTCCTAATTTAATGTTTGCATTTAAAAGGTTTATCAAATTATCAGTGAAGTGATAATAGATTTAAAGATTATTCTAATTTTAGATTCTAAAGGGCCATATCTTCTTAAGCTAAGGTGTAATATATATATATATATATATATATATACTATATTATTATATATATATATATATATATAGTATGATATATATATATATAATAATATATATATTTATATTAGCGAATATCTATATATATAATATAATATATATATATATATATATATATATATATTCTATCGGGCCTCCCAAGTTCCTTCTATGGAATTTGGAACGTGAATTTTACATTCAACTCCACAACCTGTTTGGGTTGCCTCCCTTTGGACGGTTCCTCCTCTCAGTTTGTTGCACACGTCATAATTTTTAATGCTCTCGCGCAAAATACAAAGTATACCTTGAAGAGAATTCGAGCAATATTTTGTTTTTGTGATAATCATTACTAAATATTAAGGATTATATGATCGAAACATGATGGGTAAGAAATGTTTTCTCTCTAGTCTCTGTCCTTCTCATAATATAAAGGAGGCACTACCACCCTTGGCTCGCCCAAAACGGCCATTGATATATATAGTATATATATTATTATTGTATTATAATATATATCTAATATATATATATATATAATATATATATATATATATATATATATATATATATTATATATATATATATATATAGGTATATATATTGTTCCGATTAATCGGTATCATTCCTACGTTAGCTGATGTATCTGATACATTGAATCACTTTAATTATATTCTAGCGCTTAAATCCAACCTGTTTAAGCTTTCAAGATTCAATAGAACTTCAAATACACAAGCATTCATAGTTCATATAGTGTTGTGGTTGAAATAAATTCAATTTGGCCGGCGTTAATATTAAATTTTTTACATCAAAGAAATAATCTCTCTTAGGAAATATGGTAATTTGACATTGCCAAATATGGGGAATAAAGGATAAGACAACAATTAACATTTTAATTTTTCAAAAATTTGGAACAGCACTTGAATGAGCTTTTGCATTCTTGTGATGACGAAGTACTTTTATCTTAGCCTTGCTGGACTATTTTTCTGTAACTGCAGCCTTCTTTAATCTGCCCATTTATAGCGTTGCGTAATAATGCACATTTAGATTGTGACTATCTCATTGTAGAATGTTAGCAATTTCTCCTTTGCATTCCAAGTGACAGACGTCGTAGTTTTCTGAGAGATAAAACTGTCGTTTCCTGATCCGGGTTCACTAAATTTTTCCATAAGGTAGACTACCGTTTCGAGTGTAGTAAAAGGCTAACAGCTAGGTCCATATGTTGTCACAAAACGATTAAATAATCATTTGAATTTTTTGTGAATATTTATAAACCTTTGGTATGAAAAAGATTCCAAATAACAAATTCGTTTCTGTTATTTTGTTAGAAAAATGGCACCGTATCTTGGACAGTATACTATATCTTGTTTTATATTAAGTAGATATATTCAGATCTTGGTCTAATACATGACGCAAACATTTTTTTAAAATATCCAAGCTGGGCAATAGATCTTTCATGTAAACGCTTTTAATATAAATCCAACGGCTATTAATTTCTGGTGTCATAGCCGGTTTTGATTATCCACTCCGAGTCATCTTCTATAAGTTCGTTCTGTCTCAATTAAATTCATTATACCATTTTGATAGTGTCGGGAAAAAAAAACTCGCTCATTTCATATATATCTTGCCAACGATCATGAATTGTCTTAAAACTAGGAACATGACTACTTTTTACTGGATATTTGTTGGCTGCCCTATTTGATGTTTTTCAACTTTTAGGAAATCTCATGGTGAGCCTAATTAAAATAATTATAAAATGCATAACCCCACATAAATAAATGCATCTTTTTAGAAGGTCATAAAATGCTAACATATTATTCAACAAATTAAGTTTAATTTGCTTTAAATATCTATTATTTTGTAGCGCATTAACTTTAATTGACTTCAAATGTCTTATATTATGTCCCCTTACAGAATGACAATATTAATAATTAAAGAAAGTGACAAATATTAAAAACAAATGGTGATGGAAATTTTATTTTAATGTACTATGAAAAGTTTACATATTTCCCATGGTTTGCGGAAATCAAATTGGCCTTTCTGTCATCACTTATATGTTGGGTGAAATACCTTTCAAAATGAATAAAGGAGTAATGAAGGGTGAAATCGTTAGCATAAGAGCGAATAGGTTTTCAATTAAGACAGGTCACTAATGAATGAAAAATAATTTAAAGCATTTTTGGGATAGAACAAAACCTTAGAACCCTGAGAAACACCATTGTTGTTAGATATAAAGAATAAGCTTTGGCTTTCTACATCTGCCGTAGAACGATTGGAAAGGATATCATAAAGGTGCAGGGAGAAGGATAGATAGACGGAAAGAGGAAGTTTATAATTCAAGTCTTTTATACCAGACTCAACCCAAACTTTTGACTTGTCCAGTGCCACAGCAAATAATTCAACAGAATTTCTAAAATCAGCTAGAGGACAGTGTCAGAAAGAAGGGAAAGCTCAAAGGTCATCAGGTGATCCCTCCTTAATCACAGGAGGCAAACTGATGATAATATAATTTGTAGAATTTAAAGTTTCCAAATGTTATGTTTCTTTATATTATTTTTTTTTTTAAATGTTAATTTTTTTTAGTAATTTAATTTTGATTAATTATTATTTTTATTGATTACGATTATTAATCGGTTTCCACCTTAGTTTAGCGTTATTTATTTTGTGTGGATGCGAATGTAAGTCTTTAAATTTTGTGGATATTCCATATTGTATACGAGGAATATTAACATTTCTTATCTCACACTTTTAGGATCGAATTCATTGCCAGAGCATACAAGGAAAATTTGTTTAGGAAAAGCACTTAAAAATTAAAACAAAATGCAATGTGATTCCTGCACTCTACTTTATTTAGTCATTTTCGAATCAGATTTTGTGTTTTTTGTTTCTAAACCTAGGGGTAGTTTAAAAGAACTAAATTTATAATATATATATATAATATAATACTCTATAATAATATATTAATATATATATATATATTTATAATATTACTATATATATATATATTATATTATTAATATATTATATATATAAGTATATATATAATATATATATTATATATGAATATATAATATTACCTTAAATATCATGTTAGGTGAGAGAAT
>JABUQX010051529.1:0-10000 GCA_015478945.1 Trachelipus rathkii | reverse complement strand
CTCCACTAACATCCGGCTTAACAACGGATTTATTATGCTTTACACGATGACGAACATTTCACATATTTCATTGTATTATCTTCATTTAAAGTCTTCACACCACACTCTCTAATACGTTCATTCCTCACTTTATTAAATTCTTTTACACCTAGATACCCTAAATGTGTCATTGAAACATGAACAATGAGTCAACGCTAAAACTCACATGGTTGACTCACCATAAACAGGTAACAACATACCCATCTGATCTAGCGCATTCAAGATTTAGTCCTTTAATTCACCAACGATTTAATTTGCACCAAGCACCCCTTCCTGCCATTCACACTATTTAATTTTATTTAGCGAGTGCTGAGCATCCTCTTCTGTCCAAACATAACCTAAATATTTAATCAGCACTGCTCCAGCTGTTCTATCTAAATAACTTACTGGATGTTCCTTACTCCACAACATTAATACTTGTATTTCGTTTACGTTTCAACCCCTCTTTTACAATATGCAAATCTCTCACAATTCTCTCAATCTCTCAGACTGCCACAGAACCAAAATATCGCATACAATAGTGGGCAACTCGAATTCCTTCCATATCTCCATCATTCTAAACACATTTCTTGCCATCCACCGTCGAATATTTTCATAACCCCCATCATTACAATCTTGAATAACAAGGAGATAAACAACCTGTTACTCGTATTATCTAACAATCACCATTGACACCATTTATTCTTCACACGCTTCACTATCTCATACATACTTTTTGATTCCATTCAGAAAGTCCTACCCCAACACATATAATCATAATACGCCTAAGGCTTCCCTATTACTTATCTACGTCTGTTGTAATCCCCCATAAAATAATCTAATTATTCTTCTTTCCCTCATTTTCTCATCATTGTTTCAATGTAAAGATTGATACACACATCCTCTACCATACGGGCCGCTAGGATCACCAATCCAGCCCTCAGTACTCGACGCACTCTTTCGACCAAATACCAGTATATATCTTCCCTAAAACTCAATAAATTATTCCCCTTCAATTTTACTGTCCTTTTCTCAAGTTACCCTATACAAGCGGTAATTACCGCTCTCACCCTTGAATATACTCATAACGCTTTATTAACAACTTCCAAATCCATCAATCACATCGCGTCCGCTTGATATTCAATAGTATTTATCTATACTGCAGATTTCATTCTTCAACTTTCTTCACCAATTCTCAATTACCTTCTTATAATAGCTATCAAATAGAAACTATTCTTTCTTGCCATAAAACACCACACATTCCTAACACTATCATTACTGTTATATTGTGCGATTTTCGTTGTTCTTCATCCCCTAAATTCCATTTACATCAAGTTTACAAAAGACCATCCTTATTCATTATTCTAGGCAGATCCCTTTATTCTCATTCTTAACCCTCGCGCTTCCTTCAGAAGAGCTTCTATTTCTTGTATGTCCTCTCATCTCTTCAAATGTTTATTTACTCTTGTTTTCTCTAGTATACCTTTAGTATTCTTTTTCTCTTATATAAATTCCAAGCATCTTTCTTTATTGAGATCTCATCTTGCTTTTTAGTACATTCAAACACCGTTCTTTTTTACTTACGACTTTATCCCTCTTCTTCCACATTGTGTTTAACATTTATTACTTCTACTTTAGCACATCCACATACTTCGTTTGCACTACTAACAATTGCTTCTTCTATTTTCCCGTTTGTTCCGGTATACTTTTCACATTTCACCGAGTTTCTAGCGAGGTATTAATATTATTTAATTTTTGCTCACTTAACTTTCACTCTTAATTTTTACCTAATTCCTTTCGTATCACCCTCTCCATCCAAGCCCCCACCTAACTTAATTTTTAATAGAAAACTAATGAATCCGATAGATCCATTCCTAAAATCTCCACTGAGTTTCATCCAACATACTTCAAATTCCTTCTTCCACTAATACAAAATCAATCATACTTTTCACTTCGATGCAGTCTCTACCTACACCATCTGTTACTTATGAATACTACTTGTGTTTAAGAAAGTATTACTTATACAAATACCTCTTTCCAGAAATCAAGTCACTTCCTACCATCTCATTTTCTCCCGACACCTGTGTTATACCATCCTTTTTTGATTCACTATCAACATTCAGGTCCCCAACCTTTCCTACTCACCCAAACAAAACATCATTTCAAATTATCCCCCAAAATCGGGTATTCTTCAATTACCTCGATGGACACAACCACACATACCCTGACTTTTCAAACTTAAATTTACTTAGAATTCTAGGACTCACACACCAGTCTGACCATACTTTGTACAGATACTCTCAAAATTGCAATCTTTCATCCTCTTCTTCTTGTCCACACCCAGCAGCGCACATTTTCAATACACCACTTATTTCACCTTTTACTTTCATCTTTGTTTCAGTCACCAGCCGAGCATTCAAATTGCCCTTTCTAGAATACATCCATATCTCTTCCTCTTCTCATCAATTGATTCCTAGACATTCCATGTCCATCGATTAACATTGCGCCGAAAAGATAAGGTCGTTTACGGCATCCCGAAATTCTCGAGGCATGCATCAGCATATTACTAGCGAAGGCCAAAGATAAATATGGTAGTGGGCAGCCAACCCAATACCAGTCTTAGTCGACTCTACGATATTCTGGAAATTCCTTGTATTGTGAGAATTCTTTCTCCCCGCACACAGGGATATGAGTAGTAGGAAAGTTAGAAGGTGTTATTAGAGAGGGAGATTTGTATTAATATGTGTATATGATATGTGTGGATAAATGGTGGTTAGTATGTTGCTGGAGGTATGATGTGTGTGTAAGAATATGAACGCAAAGGAAATTTGAACCATTAAGCACTTTCATACTTCGAGTATTGCGATGTCTCTCCTTATATATATATAGTAATATATATAGTATATACTATATATATATATAATATATATAGTATATATATATATTATATATATATATAAATATATATTATATAATTTTAGATATTATATATATTATATATATATTATTTTAGTCAAGTAAATGTTACAGGTCCACGGATCCACTAAGCAAGCGGCCACACTGGGTTGTTATTCAACTCCCCATGGGTAGGAGTGGGTCTGGATATACCCTATTTTAAATGTAAGGAAACTGAAATGGCCGAAATGATTATTCCCCAGGTCAAAAAATAAAAAACTATTAAAATATTTATACTACATAGTAATTTTAAAATTACATAACAAATCATATATGTTGAAGAAATTCACTTCTTCTAGAACAAGAAATAGTTTACTGTAATTGAGGAGAATTCATAGATCTGGTTTTAGTTTTTGAAGGATTTATGGACCGTTAAAGTAGGGAAATAGGCGAAGGCGAATGGGGTGGTGGGACAATCAATGAATATAATATGAGCGACAGATGCAGGAATTATGGCCCGAACACGTAAATTTGCGATGGGACGAGAGTGTTCACCGTTACATATAGATAAGTGTGTGTATATTGTGATGGCATACGGAAGGCGCTGAAGTATCACCTCGTTGATAAGCGCTTCGTCGGTGGAAGGAGATAACACCAATGCCGGTTATATTTCTACAAGAGAGGTTTTGTTTTGGTCCCGCTGATATTCGATCAGGACCTTGCAATAAGATCCAGCCTTGTCGGAGAGCAGAGGTATAGTTTGATGGGAGCGGTTTTGTCGAATGACATCCGGGAGATCTAGAGCAGAAGAGGCGGCATTTGGCCTCTGTATCAGAATGTCTATGCAGTTCCCTAAGAGAGGGGGTCAAAGTAGAACGATTTGTTTTTACGGAGTGGAGCAAGACGAAAAAATTGTGTACAGCGGTACAATTGTTTTAGAATAGGGTTGTCGAGACTTTTCCAAATCGACCAATATGTATATTTAATTATTGAATGTTAACTACATAAATAGAACGTCGACCCCAAATTTTTTGTTTTATGTGTTTCTGATATTTTGAGGCACTGTAGCTTCAATTAGCCATTGTTTCAGAATACGGTCGAGGGCGTTTTTGTTGATGGCATTTTCATTGTTTGAGGCTGAGAAGTGAGGTTTATCCCGCTTTATTCACCAAAGATATGCAACACTCATTTCAGAGGCCGAGATCCTTTTTCATTGGCCTCAGTGCATGATTAGCCGTCCATTGCACATAGTTCTCATATACGGTATATCCGAATTATGTTTGGTGATGTGTTTTTTCTTACTCTTCATTTTTTGAAGCAAGTTTCTAAATAACATTTTTTTTTTTACTTTTTATTAATTAATTAATTGCATTTGTGTTGTAATTTAATTGCATTCTTGATTATCTATCTAATAGTGTCTTTATATCGGCCTGTTGTAATGTTGAGCTCCTACAGTAACTGTTGTAAATCAATGAGTGAGCTGAACTCGGTTAGCCTTCATTCTTGTTTTTTACAACGGGGCTTAGATGTATTGTTTCTGTAAGAACATATCCTATTATCCTACTAGAGAAGTTTTTAGAAGATACTTGAAATCTCTTCAGTCTCATCTATTGGAAGTACATGAAACACGCTTTCCTGTATTTTTCTCCTTAGCTGGCTGTACACCTTATTTCTCCTGAAGGTATCTCAAGAATTTTCTGTATATTCTTGAGAGGGTTTCTCTGCTTTGTATGTGGATTTAGTTACACATTGTTGTTACTATTTTCGTGAACGTCTGTATTTGTATTAAACGATTTATTTGAAAGCAGTGGGGGGGGGGCGAAGAGTGGCTTCTTCATTCCATTACAATTCAATAATAATTATATCTCTCATTTTTGTCCAACGATATTTTTTTATTTTGGATGTTTCTAGTGGTGTTCTGTAGGAAGAAGCGTACTTAAGGTGGATTGCATACACAACAGGGCAGAAGTTGGGACCCTTTTCTGCATTATAGAAAAAATAGGGGTTAAAAATTAGAGAGAGAGGGAGGAAATTGCTATTACCCACTTAGTCGCTCACATTCTCCCCATTCGTATGTAGGATAAAGGCAAACTCAATAGGGTTTTAAGAGCTTGAGCGCGCTGAGCGTAATCCGAATAAATGACATAAGGGTGGTCTTTGTTAAGGAATAATTGAGAAAGGGCAAGCATTATAGCCATTAATTCTGCCGTAAATTGAAGCTCTGAGGGAAGGGTATCGGAAGAGGTTCGAGTCCAGAAAGACAGAGACTCGACCCACTGTCCCGTTTTAGAGCGTCGTAAACAATGAGTAATTACCATGAGTACGGAATGTGCCTTTAACAAGCGCAGAGGTAGCTAAATTTGGGAGAGAGAGTTAGGGGCGAAGCATAATATAATATATGATATAAATATATTAGTATATATTATATTATATTATATATTATTATATATAATATTAAATATATTTTTATTATATATTATGATTATACATATATAATTATATATATATATATATATATATATATATTATATATATAATATTATGTATTATATATATCATTCACTGTTTTTGCCTCTGTAATTAGGGTTAGGGTGTCAAACGATGCACGTGTTGTCCTAGCATTTCAAAGGTATAAAATGCAGTGTGAGGGACATAAACACAGCTACACTATAGATAGAACTTATGGTAGAAAAAGAGGATTGAAATATAGAATAATAATAATTTTTGTCGAAAAATGATGAGAGAATGGAGGACAAGGGTACATGACTAGTCGCTGGTCGGAGGAATGGTCAAATCAACATTGGTTCTTATCGACTAACTTATGTCTTATAAATGTACATAACAGTTAAAATCCAATAATAGAATTTAAACCAGTGCTATATTATAATAGTTATATATATTATATAATCAATATAAATTTATATATATATTAATTGATATATAGCAAATATATATTATATATATATATATTATATATATTATAGTATATATATATATTATTTATTTTATATATATATATATAATATATATATTATTATACTTATATATAATAGTATATTGTTATAATATTTATATATATCTTTATATATAGTGGAATAATTATAATATATTTAAGTATTATTTAATATATATACGTATATATATTATATATAATATATATATATATATCTATATATATATTGAATACATATATATTTTTTATGGTTTAGAAATCTTTATTATTACTTGTAAAGGTGAAATCATTTTGAGGCAAAAGCTTTATGAGAAAGATTAAACAAAAGTAAGTGTATTGATGTTGTATTTATTTATGTACGGTAAAATTGCTACATCTTATAAAAAAAAAACAACTATTTTTCTTCTTTTTTATGTTATTTCGATTGGGTTTCACTGATAACTTTCTCCTACCGGCTAAATCTGAAGGTCGAAGGAGAAAAGTCAGTTACTGCTACGATATCGAGCAGAGAGGTTTGCGAGGTCTTCGCTTAGGGACCTCATTTATTAATGTATTATATTATTAAAAGGGTTAAGTAATCAATTAATGTTCTATAACAAAGTTGTAAGGTGTCATATTTGATACGCCTTGTAGTTGATCATCAATGATAGTAATAACATAATAGGAATAACGTAAGTAAAGTAATTAAGTAAAAATCTGGAAAAGAATACCAGGGCAAAAATTGCATTCGTTCTGCAGGTCAAAATATTACAACTCTAAAGATTCAAACTTTATAGTGAACCAATGCGAATGACAAATAATGATTTAAACTTTAACATATGAAATTGATCTATTATTTTGATCTGCGATAAAACTAACAAAGAAGGGATATTATATTTAAAGAATTCCATCAAATCTTTGTTTAACCTATGCCTTTTTGTTTAATAATTGTAATTCGAGAAGGGTGATTAATTCTATGATAATTAATAATGACTCGAGCCATCGCTTACATTGTGTGAACCAGACGATCAGCATTCATGCTTTAATAAGAGGCGGGTCTTCCTAATATGATAATTAATAATAATATATGAAATCTTTCAATCAGAGTCATCTATCTAATATAGAAAAGGAAAACTCTGTGTATGAAGTTTACATTATGATAGCGTGTAAAAGTAAAAAGGTCTTTTCAGTTAAAAGAATAGTCCTTTCTTAAACGAGTCAACCCGCGCCTTTTTCCCAAAAAAAAAAAAAAAAAAACAAAACTCCAAGAGAAGATCTCAACACAAGGAAGCCTTGAGATTGTATAGGAGACATGGGTAGAGCGAAGAACTCACCCACACTGAAATCTCCTAAAGCATTATGTGAAAAGCTCTCGTTAAATGATGTTGATATTCAAGACAACCCCGTGCCCATAAAAAAAACAGATTAGACAACAACGAAAAAATAAAGATTCACAAATAATTAATAAAGATGGCTAAATAAACTGGGGAAGTCAGATTACCAAAAATTCAAATTCTGGCTCTTTTGAGATTAATAAGGTTTAAAAATCGCTGTTGTTAAAGGCTGAGCCACTTATCTGATGTTTGCCCAGAGAATCATCAAGAGAGCCCCCCTGATAGGATTCTTTCTGGCGAATATTTTTTATTTATCATGCATGTATTGTTTTGAGGTGCATTTGAATTTCTATTTATATTTGGTTCAATTAAATGTAATTAAATAATATTGGAGACTGCTGCCTTCTAATATTATAAGTAATAAAAGTGAATAGATTGGTTATTTGTGTGATAGATTATTATAAACTCGAATGTATAAGAAATCTTCCCATTTTCCTAAAGTTAAGGTCAGATGAGAGTAGTCGTAGCGCGAGAATGAGTGTGATTCCACGTCATTCTATCCCCCGTTCCCAACTTGAGACGGGGATGGAAAATATTATTTTAATACCCGGTTATCGTAATCTTCGTGAAGAATGTAATAAATCCGTTTAAGAGAAAATTGATGCTAACGTTTTTTCTAGTATAAAAACTTTATTGTGAAGACTTTAAGTTATAGGAAAGATTTGCATGATGGAGATCATATTAAATTTGTGTATTTATTATTTAAGTATAGCGTATTAGATTAGAATTTTTCCTTAATAATTATTAAGGAAATATTATATTGGAAAATATATATATATAATATTTGAATTTTTTTTCATTGAGAGATCCTATTCGCTGATTGTTTATCGAGTTTGTATGATGCAGAGGTTGCTTGTTATTACCGAATTCAAAGAGCAATTTAATTTTATATTCCCCTAAGTGGGAGGATCCGCTAACTCCTACTGCCAATACTTGACGTCTTACGAGACGTGGGTGCATGAGACCCAAAAAGCTTTTGTACCCAAAGTTGTGAGTTGTCTCTTAAAATTAATGAATAATTTTATCGGAACAGAAAGAATACAACTTAAAGAAATGTAATAAAAATAAAACTATAAGTATTTATAGATAATAAAGGTGGGTTACAGCACATTGTAGTGCACCATTACTGATACGTACTATAATAATGGTTTTGAAAATTCTTTATTTTACTTGTAAAGCTAGAATTCATTTCAGGCAAAAAGATTTGAGAAATGTTATTACACAAAGCACTATGGAGATGATATGTGTATTTATATTTATGATCGGTAAAATTGACATCATCTCATATATAATGATCCGACAAATTTATTTTTCTTTCTTTTTATGTTATTCGAATTGAAACAAACAATTAAGAGAGTTTTCTCTACGGTAAATCTGAGGTCGAAGAGAAAAGTCATGTTATGCTACGATAATCGGCAGGAGGGTTTGCCAAAGGGTCTTCCGCCTAGGCGACTCCATTATTATCTAATTGATATATTTAATTAAAGGTGTTAATAATCATTAGAGTCATCCTATAACAGAATGCTTTGTAGTTGTCTATCTATTGAATACGCGTGTCTGTTATTGATCATAGTGATGTAATAGATAAATAGAGAATGGTGAGTACAACTATGCTTAACAGAATAATGGAGTATTTTCCCCCCCCCTGCGAATCGTATCTAAAAACTTATATAGTAATTGTGGGAATGATCGAATTTTAGAAGCATTGCCAGAGCAAAATCATATTTTATTATTTAATATAAAAATTATTCTTTATTGATCTTGCATATCAAATAAGAGGTATTATAAAAGAAATACTCAAACAGTCTTGATACCACTTTAGACCTTTTATTAATTAATAATTGTTGATTCGATAAGTGAATGATTTAGAATTTTCGATGTTTAATTAATTAAATGACCTACCCACTGCTTATATATATATATTATATAATAATAGTATATATAATATATATAATATAATATAATATATATATTATATTATTATTATTTATTAGTATGATATATAATATATATATTATATATTTTTATATTATATATATATATATATATATTATATATAATATTATAATTATAATATAGATATATATATATAGATTATATATTATATATATATATATTTAGTGTTGCACCGATAGATACCAAAAATTTGAGGCCGATACGATTAAAGTACTCGCTGTATTTCTGCCGATACGATACCGATACCGATACCAATACTTTTATCCCTATATGTATCAATATATTCTATATATATATATATATATATATAATTATATATTATTATAATTTAATATATATTATATATATAATATTATTTATATCCTCTAATATATATATAATATTAATTATATATATATATTAGTGAATGAGGTAAACCATCCGCGCACTTACGCAGTCGCATCGACGAATTGAATTAAATCCGCTCTAGCATCCGCGCTTTTTCCTGCGGGATGTTGCGGATATTTATTGTCGATTTGATAGAATATTTATATTCAAAATACTTATGTATGATCTCAAACGCAATTTTACGAACCCATGAGCTGACTCACTGTTTATGTCGCGCTTTGATATATATATTTATATATATATATGTGATATTATATATATATATTATATTATATTATTATATATATATATAATAATATCATATATATAATAATAGTATATTATATATATTAACTATATATTATTGTGTATTATTATATATATATAATTATTATTATATCATATAATATATATATTATTTTTTATATTAATCTTTTTT
>JABUQX010051528.1:25000-39800 GCA_015478945.1 Trachelipus rathkii | reverse complement strand
TATGATATGTGATATATATGATGTATATGTATGTTGTGCTTATATATATATATTATATAATCTTATTATATATAGTATATAGTAGGCACTTACAGCTTTAATAAATAACCATTTCATTACTTATAATTATATGATTATATTTAGTTATTATTATTAACTATATTATTACATTTATATATATACTTATATATATTATATATAATTATATATATGTGTGTGTGTTGTAGTGTGTGTGTGTGTGTACATTTAATATGTTTTAGCTAGTGTGTCTGTCCTTCTGTCAAGTTACGTCTATCTATCTATCTATTTATCTATCTGATCTAATCTACTCTTCTATTTCGATTAATCCTATCTACTATCTATCTATTCTATCTATTATGCGTATCTATCTATCTATCTATCATAGTCTATCTATCTATCTATCTATCTGATCTTATCTATCTATCTACCGATCCTATCTATCTTATCTATCAGTTAATTACCTACTTAGTTATCTCGAATTTAAGAATGGGTATTGATTTAAAATAAAATTTTTTTCATTGGTTTACTGTATGATGTTCTACTTACTGTAAATCACAACATTCCACTTATTAGATAATAATCCCTTGGATATTCAGATAATATATATTAGTATATTATAGAGTGCGATTATTATCTATATTAGTATATATACTTAAATATAAATAAACATACTATGTTATATATTATATTATATAAAGTTATATATAATATATATATAAAATATTTAGAGCGGACGAGAGTAGCCAACAGCCGGCGTGCAGACCACCCCCCCACAAACGGCCAACAAACAACAAAAAAATACAAGGTACCTGCGCGGCGTAATATATATAATATATTATATATAAAATATATTTATACTTTAATAATATATATAGATATATAATATTTTATATAGAGGTATTAATATATGTATGAATTACTGCTATATGTATATATCATAGTATAAGATATATATATATTATATTAGTTATACAGTAATACTATATATTATTATACTACACTAAGTATATATATATAATATAGTAGTGTATTGGAATTTGATGAAAAGCCATCAGTTAAATTATATATATCCGTATATTATTATTTATATATAATATGTATATAGAATAATATATAAGTTTATATAATATATTGTTATTATTAATACTATATTCTATATACCGCATATATATTTATATATATGTATTAATTATATATATATATAATATGATATATTTTATAATATATTATAAATAATCTCTACTTCCCGCTACCGTCGTATATATACCTATGTTATATATTAGTATATAGTTATATATACTACTAGTCTATATCATAAGATACTATAACTAGTTATATTTGGTTATCAAGTTCAGCCTGATCTTTCGACGTTCTTTCTTTCATTTGATAAGATGACATTCGAAGACAGCATCGCCAATTTCTATTTTTCGAGTCAGCTACTTATGCAAATGAAGAGGACAAAAGAGCTGACACCACATTTTACAATATTTGATAGTTGATATTATGGCAATTAAATAATAGTTCTGCCCTAAAACTAATTTATTATATTATTATATGATATAAATATTATATATATTAACGTATATATTACTATCTATTTACTATATATATAGTATAGTATATTAAGATATACTATATACTACTATATAATAATATATATAGCACAAAGTCAGTCCGAACACGCACCCGGCAGTCGACCTCCCAGCGAAACCGAAAATATTAGATATCAATGCTAAACTAATTCAAGCAGAATATTTCTTAATCAAATATATACTATGAGTCATTCATTTTTATTTCATACTGATCATTTATTTAAAACATTTTGCGATCCTAAAACTTAACCTCATTACAGACACCTTTTAATTATTACTTAATACTTTTTTTTAAATTTATTAAATATTTTAAAAAAATTGTATTAAGAATAAAAAAACCAGAGTGCCTGAGACAGTTTACAATTTTAATTTACTACATTTATTGTATGAGAAATTTTATTAAAACACATACTTTACAAACCTTAAAGCAGAAATCAGTAAAACAATAAAGGTGTTACCTAAAAACCTAGTAGAATTAGTATCTTTTGTATTTACTCGCTTTACTGTTTAATCTACAGTTTTTTACTTTTTACTCATGTTTTACTGCTTTAAACTTAATGTCTTTACCTGCTAACTCACCATATTATTAACATTCATAACCTTAAAAGCAGTAATATTCAGTATCCAATAGAGTGACCTAGCACCAAGGCCGAGGTAATTAGTATATGCTTTTTTACTGCTTTACTGCTTTAACTCAGTGTTACTGCTTTAAACTCATGTTTTACTGCTTTAACTCATGTTTATCTGCTTTAACTCATGTTTTTTTATTAACATTACATACCTTAAGCAGTAAAATCAGTTAAATCAATAGGGTGGGACCTGCAGCAATAGGGGTATTAGTATGGCTTTTTGTTTTACTAGCTTTACTGCTTAACTCATTCGTTTTACTGCTTTAACTCATGTTTTACGGTTTTAACTCTTACTGTTTTACTGCTTTAAACTCATATTTTATATAACATTTTACATACCTTTAAAGCAGTAATCAGTAAATCAGATTGGTGTGATACCTACACACAAGGGATTAGTCAAACGGCTTTTGTTTTACTGGCCTTTACTGCTTTAACTTGTGTTTTATTAGCTTACTAAATCATGTTTTTAACTTTAGCTTAACTCTATATGCTTTTAACTGCTCAAACGCATATATTTATTAACATGATGTTTAATACTTTTTATTCTTATTTATATTATTATTAATTTTATTTATATTATTTAATTATTATTTTATTTTTATTTTATTTTAATATTTTTTTATTTTATTTATTTTATTTTTATCATACTATACTAGTGTTATTACTTCATACCTATTGTATTATATTTAGAACATATCATTCTACATATGAACTTATACTCAACATTCAATCATAATGACACTATACCTTTACCACTAGAACACATTACAGTATTAACACTTACTACAAACACACATCAACAACACACACACACTAATACACTACACACCGACACACACACACACACACACACACACACACACACACAACACGCAGATTTACTTTACACACGCACCACTCACTTAAACATTATAACTATCTGTTTATATATAACTAACATTTATTATGTTTACAATTAAACACGTACATTTATATTACGCATTCAAATATAACTAAAATAAATTTACAAAGTTTTCTTAAAATTATTACTTCTATAATAATCAATCATTATCTTTGAAACAAGAAGAATTTTATTAGCTAATTATTAAACTTTTATTGTTATAAATTTTATAAACAAATAAAATGTTTAAAATAACTTACTTTTCCATCATTGTCTAAAAAGTCTTATACTCTTAAAAAATATTATATTTACGTACCTTAAAGCAATAAATCCAAGTAAGGTCAGCCCCAGACCCACTATATATAACACCATTGCATATGCCACTTTGCTTGTTCTTATTGACTTACGGCTTTATACATCATATCTTTAGCCGATGTAAATAAGTATAAAAATAACAATCATTCACTTTGCCAACATAACATATGTATTTATATTAAAAATCTTTCTAAGTTCTTTATTTAAAAATACAAAGTTTAATCATTGGGACATATTATTCATTCATTGATAACTAAAAATATTTCAAAAATTAGAATAAGTTTTTTTTTAATAATTAGGATTTCTTTATTTATTATATTATCTATGTACATTAGACAATCCATCACGAGAAAAACACAACAACCCGCACTCCTTACAGATACAAAACTGACCTCTCTCTCTGTTAAAATGTGTTGAAATAACTACTTAGTCAAGATTTAGGATAATCCTGTTTGTATCCCGGGGCGATTTAAAGCCTAATTCCAGGTCAAAATAATTTCAAACTGACTTTTTCTGTAAAACGTGTGCAAAAACTTAAAATAACTACTTTAGGCCAAATTTTAGGATAACGTTTTGTAGACGGGTAATTTTAATCTAAATGACTCAGGTCAAAAGTAATTCATTATAACAAGAATCAGTTGTTATTATTAATTTTATATAAATATATTTTCAAACTGAAACATGCTGGTTCGGTAAGATCCTTTAAGCAGGTAAGAAGTAAATGTTTTCCTTACTTGTGATTGGTCGCATAGTTTTTTCCCTATCAGTCATAAAGCTAACCGCACCAGGCTCAGCATGAACCATCACCCGCAAGACAGCAACCCGCACCCGCTGTGCTCCCGCCGCGGTACCTCGCCCGCCTGCTGCGCCGCGCAGGCGTCAAATTCATTTCCCGCGTATCCGCCCGCCGCGTTGCCCCGTACCGCGGCTCGGTGGTGCGGTACCCCTCGCCGCGGCGCCGCGGCGCAATATTTCCGCGCGATGAATATATATTATAATAATATAATATAATAATATAGATATATATATATATATATATATATTAATATATATATATAATATATAATATATATATATATATTATATATATATATATATATTATAATATATATATAATATATATATATAAATATAATATTATATATATATATATTTTGGTACTATATATATATGTGTATGTAGAGAGAAAATGTCTATGTGTGAACGTAAGTGTGTATGTGTATGTGCGTAGGTGTGAATAAGAGATTAGTGTAATGTGTAATAAGTGTTAAGTGTACAGTGTCTATGGTAAGTGTAACTCCTTATATAATATGAATCAGTCTAATAATAGATGATTACCAAAGTGACGTGACCATTCAAAGTGTAGTTATCAAAGAAGAACCATCCAAGCTGAGTACCAACAAGCATACATGTCTATTAAAGTTGCATATGCATCAAACTGGACATCTAAAACTGAAGCATCAAAGTTAAGGCATCAAAGCATGAGCATCAAAGTTGAGCGCATCAAAACTGAGCATCAAGTTGAGCAACAAAAGCTGAGCATCAAAAGTTGACGCATCAAAATATTGCGATGTGGGTGGGTGCAGTATGTGTAAAGCTGTGTATGTGTTGTTGTGGTTGTGTGTGTGAGTGTGATGTGTGTGTGTGTGGTGTAGTTGTGTGTGTATTGTGTGTGTATGTTGTGTAGTTGGAGTATTGTGTGTTCTAAAAATCAATAATAAACTAATATAGGCTATGAAGTAAATAACCACTAAGATATATAATTAAAAATAAAAAATAATAATAAAATAAAATAATAAAAATAAAAAATAATAATAAAATTATAATAAAAATAAAAAAAGTACTTTAAAACAAAAATAAAAAAATCAATAATGTTATATAAGTTATTAAGTGGTTGTGTAGTGGTGTGTGTGTGTGTGTGTGTGTGGGGTGTGTGTGTGTGTGTGTTGTGTGTGTGTGATGTTCACGATGTGTGTGTCTTATGTTGGTAAGGGGTAGTGGATGTGCTGTATAAGTGTAAATGTCAAGTGTCTAGGTAAGATGTAAAGTTCATAGTGAATGTGTGTATATCCATAGATGCATGGTGTGTCTAAATAAATAAATAACAATAGAATTAAGTTGATAACACTAAGTAATAATGATAAAAATAAAAATAATAAAATAAATAAAATCAATAAATAAAATAAAAATAAAATAATAATATAAAAATAATAAAAATAATAAATCAATAATAATAAAATAAAAAAAAGTATATTAAAACATAATTGTTAATTATAATATATATAAGCGAGCAGTTTAAAGCATATTAATAGTTAAAGCAGTAAAACAAGAGTTAAAGCAGTTAAACACAAGTTAAAAGCAGTAAAGCAGTAAAACAAAAGCTACTAATCCCCCCTTTGGCTGTTAGGTCACAACCCTATTGATTTAACTGACTTTACTGCCTTTAAGGTATGTAATGTTATAAAGTATATGAAGTTAAAGCAGTAAAACATATGAGTTAAAACAGTAAAACATGAGTTAAAGCAGTAAAAATGAGTTAAAGCAGCCTAAAGCAGTAAAACAAATAAGTGATCATTACTATTACCCCCTTGTGCTAGGTCCCACCTCTACTTGATTACGATTTACTGCTTAGATATGTTGAATGTTAATAAATATGTGAGATATACATCAGAGTAAAGACATATAAGTTAAAGCATGTAAAACATTGAGTTAGCAGTAAAAAACATAAGTTAAAGCAGTAATAAGCAAGTAAGAAACAAAAGAATACTAATACCCCCTTGGTTGCTAGGGTCCCACCTCATTGATTTACTATGATTTACTGCCTTTAAAGTATAATGTTTAAAAATATGTAGTTAAACAGATAAAAACATATAAGATTAAAGCAGTAAGAACATGAGTTAAAGCAGTAAAGCAGTATAAAACAAAAGCATACTAATTCCACCCCTAGGTGTTAGTAACACCTCTATTGATTTACTGATCTACTGCTTTTAGGGTGTGTTATTTATCTTATGTTGATTTATTTTAATAAATTATGTTATATTTTTGAGTAAAATAAAATGTTTATATATCAGGCACTTTGGTGTGTTTTTCTTCTTACATGACATTCTTTTTAAAATTTATAAATTTAAAAAGTGATGTAAGTTAAAAAATTTAAAAGCTGTCTGTAATGAGTTACAGAGTTTTAGGATCGCAAAATGTTTTTAATAAAATGTTTTAGTAATGAAATAAAAATGAAGATCATAGTAATATTGAACGTTAAACTGTGTTAAATATAGTACAATTGATATCATATTTTTCGTCGCGCGAGGGTATCAGCATCACTGCGACGGTGCGCAGTAGTTCGACATGACATTTTTGCGGGCTCATCTGAGCCCTGGTGTTAGCTTTTGACATAGGGAAAGACAATCATAATATTAGTTGCTCTCTATGATTGGGGGTGAAAAGGCTAGAAAATTTAGCAAAGCAAACATTCTCGAGCAACTTATTAATCATTACAACCACCTCGAATCCTCATACATCTAGTACTAAACATTGGTGAGGACGGTTCCTTCAATATTAGGTTATTCTATGATCAGGGTAGGCTAGAAAGTGTAACTCAATACTAGGGACGCACCTTTAGGCTAAACTTCGTAATTACACCATTCCTATTCCTACATTCTACCTCTTATATAACATATAGTACGGTAGAATCAATATTAGTCCTTCTAGAGTTTAGGGTCTGGGACCATCAATAAATCTGAGCTATCAAAGATGAATAAGCGAAAAAATGACTTCATCAAAGAAGAATCATCAATATAAGTGGTATCAAGCTGCGATTCATCAATAGATGAACCATCAAACGCTGAGACATCAAACCTACAAGGTAAAGCTACAAGACCAAAATTGCACCCTGGTAAATAAATATACAAAAGTATATTTGCCATTATTTGGTTCTCAAAATTGCGCCCTGGAAGACCAAAGGGTTGTTAGTGTGTTTTGTACGTGTGTATAGTGAAATGTCGTGTGTGGTGTATGTGTGTGTGTGTGGTGTGTGTGTGATGTGTGTGTTGTGTGGTGTGTGTGTGTGTGCTGTGTGTGTGTGTGTGTGTGTGTCGCTTGTGGGTTTGGGTGTGTGTGTGGTCATGTGTGTGTTGTGTGTGTGTGTGGTGTGTGTATGTGTGATATATATATATATAATTATAGTAATAATATATATATATACTAATACATATATATATATCTATAGTATAATATAAATATATTATATATAATATATATATATACATATATATAATATAAATATATATATATATATTATATATATTATATATAACTTACTATATATATATTAAATAACATATATATAATATAAATATATACCATATATATATATATACTAATTAATATATATACGAGTATATAATAATTATAATTGTATAAGTCAAATTGGTTTGCAGTTACAACTTCTAGTGTGAATTTGTAGATTGGGACATGAGCATGTATTGTCGTAGTGTAAAAAAGCCACGTGTTACTTCTCAATACGCGCTGTAATATCAAAAATAAAATTAAAAAATTAAATACAAAATAAATTACAATACATAAATAATTAAAAAATAATTAAAAATAATAAAAATACGTAATAATTAAATAATCAAGAAATTAAAATAATTAATAAATTCAAATAAAATTGATTCTCAAATAACATTTTCGATTTATAAAGCGCTGGAGAAATTATAGCAAGTATTACTCGATGAAGGCTGCGCACGCATACAAAATGTCTCTCTCCTCTTCTCTCTCATTCTACTCTCACTCTCTCATCTCTAGTATCTATTTTATATTATATATATATATATATATATATATATATAATATATATATATATATATATATAACTATTATATATATATATATATACATAATAATATTAATATATATATATATATATAAGTTAAAAAGAAGCCACGTTTTTAGTTTTCGCTGACGAAAAACCTGTTATATAATACCAATAAAAATTAAATAAAAACATAATTAAAATAATCTAAATTAATTAAAATAATTAAAATAATTCAAATATTATATAAATAATTTTTCGATATTAAAGCACTGAAGAATGCTAGCAAGTAACTGCCTTGACATGATAATATGCTGCGCACGCATATATACAAAAAGGTCTCTCTCTCTCTCTCTCTCTCTCTCTCTCTTCTCTCTCTCTCTCTCGTATATATATATATTTATTTATCATACTATATATATATATTATATATATACTAAAATATATATATATTATATATATTAATATATTATTATATATATATATAATTATTATATAATTATTATTATAAATTATTTATAATATAATTATAATATATATTATTATAATAATTATAATTATTATTATATATAATATTATTATAATTATATTTGGACAGCCAACGACTTGCTTTTATAGACACTGAAATTATAAATTATGTATTCTCCTAATTCGTAGCGCGGACGGGTGGTTAAAAGGTCAGAATTGCTTATGAAGTAAGAGTCGATTCTATATTTTGAATATGACTGATAGAACTCATAAAACGTGAAGCCGTAACAGACTGAGCTATAAGTAAGAAAGCAGTATGAAAAGGGTCGATTGAAAAATCGGAGATCATGACGCCGCGCGGAGGGATAATTATACTTGTGGTATGTGTGTGTGCTGTGCTGTGTAGTGTGTGTGTGATCGATGTCGTGTGGAGTGTGTGTGTGTGTGTGTATTTAGGTTTGTGAAGGGTAAGTTGTATGTGCTTAAGTTAGAAAGATACATACAGCATAGTTACCTACATGCGTTCGTAAGGTGCCAAAAAATTACAAGTCCAAAAACTAAGGTCCAAGCCAAAAAGTAGTATGTGGGAAAAAATTACCCTGGAAGACGAGCGGATCTCGGTATTGCGGGCTGGACACGCTAGCGGTTCGCACCTGCGGAGTGCTGGACTGTAATTCGAAATCAAAACAAGTTAAAACATCAAAACGCAAATGAGAACATAAAAGTTAAGCCTAAGAAAATTACCTTATGGGCATAAAACTGACCCCATGCAACTGTGATCACAAAATTAGGGGGAAAATAGGGGCAATACCCGATACGACAGAGGCTTCGCTCTCCGTCTGCTACCCCTTCTTTCGAAGCTTCAAAAACAGAGTCTCAAGGCCAAAAAGATCAGGCTAATACAAGGGTCAAAAGCGCTACCCAAAAATAGTACAAGGGCAGGTTAAAAAAGATTACGTCCAAATAAATAATACGGTTGGGACAAATCTTTAGGGCTGGGTTAAAAGAGGCCGATGCTCCAGGGGTTTTCCCGGTTGGGGGGGTTAAAAGCGACCTCTCCGAAACCCTTGGCGGTTTAACTACGCTAGTATAAAATAAAAAAAATAATCATTAATTAATATATATAACTCATAATATATTTTATATATATATAGGTACATATATATATATATCATATATTATTATATAATATATATATATATATATATATAAATATATATATACTTATATATAATTAATTCCATAAGTATATATTTATACATTACTCAAGAATAAATAAAACTCATTTAAGTTGTACATATAATAATAGATGAACATGAGCTACTATTACAAATTGGAATTTATATATATTAATATTACTCTTCCTTATATGATAATAGGTAAATCAGTACCGAGAGCGGTAGAATTCGCAGGCATCATAGTATGAAGATATTTCACGCGTTCCGCAGTGATATGATACGTTATAAGAAAAGTAACCGGTCACATCATATAATCGCTACTTCATATATCCACTATATAGAGGATCCTAATCCACAGTCTATATTATATTATCACACTAGACAAAATGATTAGGTGCTTTATAGAGTATCGTACGTGAGCATGACCAAACACTATATATTACTATACCAAATCATACATATATTATGTAAAGCATACACTAATATCAGCATTGATTATATATTATATATTATATTATATATATATATATATACATATAAATAAATATATATTATAATATAATATATACTATATAGTATATATATATAATGTAATATAAAAATATATATTTATTATATACTATATATATATAGTTATATTATATTAATCACAATATAATTAATAATATATTATTAATCAAAACAATATAGCCAACACTATTAAACCACAGAATACTCGAGCATTGTACAGACCTACGCAAAAAATCTTAAGTACATAATAAACCTGTCCACTCGGAATTCAAATCATTGTTCCTGCGTATCCAAGAATGTATTACAATCTTTATTCCAAAACTAAACTTTATTATAAAGCCATTTATATTCGTTTTGCCGTCTAAGTAACAATGAAAGCTTTGAAATTTGAAAAACTGAACAAAATTGCATTGATTGTCATTTAAACTCAAATGTAAATATCGAAACAGAATATAATTTCAACGTTAAGAAAAATGTTAATTTAAATTACTTTTTGATTGCTATGGACTGTAATATAAGGTGTTTATTAAAAATATAGGTAGACTGGATACCAATTTTCAATATCGCTGATGCGGATATGCATTTTCATTATCTATATGCAAATTGTTAGGGAACATAAACATATTCCTGATTGTTTGATCCGAATCTATAGGATATTTCATCTTTGCTTCACCATTAGTTTTTCCCTTCATAAATACGGCATCTTCCCAACTATTGGCAAATCTAAGCGGTCTGTTTGCTTTGACTCTAAATACTCTTCAGATTTTGACAACAATTTAAGAGGCTTTATTCGCTAAAGGAAGCGCAGAATTATTTTTTCTTCCCTCTTCTAAATCTTTCTCTCTTCATAACCCATGGTTCGATCATTCTTGTCCTGACGTCATTCAGTATAGAAACAGTGCGCATAGGGTGTGGAATATTATCTTTCTCGTATCACCTTTGCTAATTTTTATCCGGTTGACATATTATTAACTATTAACTATTCTATTCACTATCCTAACTACTATAGAAATGTTATAAAAATATATAAAGACTTTTCTGGAATTTAAAAATACTACATGACACAGAATTGATCTATACACGTAGTCAACCTCTGGAATTCATGGATTCTTACTTTTACGGTCAAAGCCAGATTTCGAAGTTCATGAGTTCAGAGAGGAGACATTATGAGTAAGTCGCAAGTTGATTCTTCACATATAGTTTCTTGATAAAAAATTCATATTTTGGTCTAATGTATGAACAAGAATAAATACCAAGTCAAAATTGAAATACATAAATATTGTCAAACTTGAGGCATCAATTGTTGCATGTAAAAGAACATTTTTATCATGCAAGACATGAAATTATCAAGTAATGAGCTGAGGAAACAAGGTCTGTTATATGAGACATGCTTTGTACACGGTAGAAGGTGAACGAAATTGTAATATTCAGATATTTATAGGCTGAGGTTAAGGTAATATATGGAAAAACAGGTCATCATATATGAGCTAATGGTGGAAGAAACAGAACACCTGGACCAAACATATTTCAGCCTATTTGTTGTTCAAGTGAACCACATTTGTTTGAGGGTCAGGGAGATTCTGAATTAATCTTGTGCGAGATATTTAACACTTGTCAAAAAAAGGAATCTGAAACTCTTGGTTCAAGTTTATAGGGATGGAATCTCTCCAAAAGAGACTAAAATTTGTTTTTATCGTGACAGAGGCATTTGTGGTTTATGAAAAGTTTTTCTCACTTAATAATGGCATAGTGTATTTTAATGATGTATATTCTAGTATGGAGGAATTTTGCAAACACATATAACAAGCATGATGACGCTTGTTTATTGACACTTGAAAAGTAAGTTTGAAAGCAGTTGTACTTCACAATGGTAATGTTTCCCTCTGTTCCTCTGGCACATGCACCTTAAATGAAAGAAACATACGAGAGTATGAAGCTTCTGTTGCAAAAAATAAAGTATGAGGATCCTATGTGGAATATTTGTGGTGATCTAAAGGTCGTGTCATTTTTATCTGAAATGCAGCTAGGTTATGCCAAATTTTATTGCTTTCTTTGTGAATGGGACAGTCGAGATAAGATAAATCATTATCAGAAGAAAGTGTGGCCACAACGATCTCTGACTCCAGGAGAGAAAAATGTCATCAATTCTCCCCTTGCTGATTCTCATAAAATTTGTGTCTCCCTTGCATATTAAGCTAGGATTAATGAAAAATTTCGTGAAAGGTGAGCACTTCTATGCTGGCTGATTATTGTTGCTCTCGAAAAGGGACTTACCAGAAGCTAAATACCGTAGAAAATCATGTGCCTCTACATTTTAAAGGTGAGTTTTAATATAAAATTATCTCGATTTGTAAATTTATTTAATACATTTATTTAAAAATAAAATGCTATCCCAGAAAAACTAATGGGTGACAGAAATAAAACTGTAAACATAATTTTGACATCAGACGGAAAAAAATGTTATAAAATTCACATAGTTCAGTTTGTGGGACAAATTTTTTTTTTTTAAATTTTGTTGACTAGTGTAATCCTAGTGGCAGATTTCCCTCCAAGTCTTTTTAAATTTTTTTGTTGTATTTTTCCAGTTTTTTCTTGCTTTAACTTGTTTAGTTCTCTGAGATATTAATTAAATCAGTTGATTGGCTAAATTAGATGACATATCATTTATTTTGTTTATAAATTACAAGCTGAAATTGTTTACATTCCAGAGATTACGGGGAGAGGAAATATAGAGAATATTAAGAATTTTCGCTTTGATATCCGGAAACAGGGACTTGAAAGCCGAATATAAAAAGGCAAATTTTCGTGGAAAGCATCTATGTCACTCGTAAATATGACAAAGCTGTCGGAAATGGAGTGGACAAAAAATTTTGGAAGCATTTTGAGAGGAAAACTATGTAGATAGTTGCATTTTCATTTTAGTAATTTAAATTCAGAAACTCTTAAATAAATTATTGAGCAATTTACCAATTTTAGGTCTCAAAAAATGTTAATAACCGGAATATTGAGAAGAAATTAATAATTTTTAAGGGACTTTTATTTGGAAATTTGTAAGGAAGAATGCGCCGAGCGGGTGTTAGGGGAAAATAACGTATAATTACTTTAAAATTACTATAAAGAGTAATTGTTTTAATGACATTATATACAATTTCAGTCTTCCAAGATTTTTAATTTTTTAATTCTGCGTTTCAAAATCCTTTCTGATGTTGAAAACATTATTAAATGTATCAGAATAATCGCCCATTTATTTTAATTTCTATTTATATTTTTGGATATAGAAGGGTCCAGTAATAATAACGGTGAAAGCTATGAAGAAAACTCTGATCAAAGAATGTGAATAAGATTGGATGAAAAAAATAAAATTGAAATATAATTAAAAGTAGGCAACAAAATTGTTTTATCGCTTTAAAAGTAATAGTTTAGATTTTTTCTATTTAAAAACACAAAAAATACAAAAATTCTGAATAATGAAACAAAAGTTCACCGATTAAAAAATATATTTGGTCAGTTCTTTCATTAAAGGACAAAAAAAAAAAAACAAAAAAAAAAAAACATGTCTGTAAAAAAAAAAAAAGCAGAGATAATGTTAATATTATAATTCTAGTATAAGTTAGAGTAAAAAATAAGTCATTAATTTTATAAATATTCCCACGCCACTACTATATAAGATAGTATTATATGATTATATATAATATATATATATATATATAGTATAATTATATAGTATATATATATATATTATTATAATAGTATATATAGTATATATATAACTTGAAATATTTATGGATGATATATATATAACGGCAAATTTGTAGAAACGTACTGTTATGTGACTCACATGGGGATATAGTCAAACCACCTCACAAGGCTAGTGTAAAAACCATAACCTCCTAAGTTTTTTCCTGATCAAAACTGGGGGATATAATAATTGAAAATTAATTTAGCGTTAAGTTAGGTTAGGTTAAGAGGTTAGGTTAAAGTAAGGTTAGTTTAGTTAGGTTAGGTTAGGTAGGTACTAATTATTGAAAAGGTACCGAGGTTTCTACAAATTTGCGCCTATATATATATATAATATATATTATATATATATATATATACTATATATATAATATATATATATAGATATGGTTATATATATAAATATATATATATATATATATATATATATATATACAGATATTATTAATAATAAAAGTTGATATAGGCTTTTAAAATTTAGCTTCAGCCTTTTTAAATTTTTAGTTTAAAAATCTGAGGGAAGAAATTTTAATTGGCAAACACTTTATTTCAATGAATTGAATGTTAGGTTTTTAAAAGTTGGGATTGGAGGAAATACCTCCTGGTGGAAAAACCAATCGGAAATGAATAAGTAAAAATCCCTTTTCAAAATTATCGCC